>VYZT01011148.1:270-10866 GCA_013400735.1 Pomatostomus ruficeps
AGGCAGTTCTAACATTAAGAAGAAGAGGAGGTAATGGAATCCACACTGACAATTTCATCTCAACACATCAGTTTTTAAAGATTAAGCAGCTGTTCCTCTTACCAAATATTTAAAAGTAAAAAGCTGATTAAGAAGGCAGACACATGGTTTACAGGAAAGATGAGTGTTGGCAACATCAACTTACTCAAACCTTGTCTGCAGAGGAAGTTCTGGCACTTCATTCTGACAAGCATGGTAGACACAAGAACCAAATCTCTCACTGTGTTCTCTAAATACAGTATCATTGACCTTATGATGGGCTTCCACAGTAGCTGCTTCAAAGAGAGACTGTCCCCATGCTGTAAAAACCACTCCTTTCAAATTCTTTCACAGTGGTAGTTTGTCACAAATTTGCTTTTTCTGTTTTTATTTCTCCTCTCAGGAAAGAAATAAATGCTTCTTTTTTTCCCCAACTCACAAAAATACTCTATAGTCCTACTTTCAAAAGTATCTGGTCAAATTTGTGTTCATTGTGAACAATAAAGAAAAGTAATCACTGAAGCTTTCAGTTCAAGTAACCAGAATTTGCTTTCATTCCCTGTTAAGAAATGGTATATTTACTTTGCTTTTCTGCTTCTACTATCAAGACTACTGGTACAACTGAAACTGTTCATTAAAAATCCCAACACTGACACATCGTGAAATTCCACAGACTCATATAAAAGATGCCACTAAAGTGGCACACAAAACAAGAGTATGTCCAACATCCCGTTTCCTCAACATAATCCCATGAGATTTAGAAACGGTGAACTTTCAAACTCTTGGAGAGCAGGAAGTCAAAATAATTAAGGAGATCGCAATAATTCATACTCTCTCACAAATACTGTCAACTTTGACAGTCATTTTACCTTGAGAAGGTATGTAGGGATATTGCTGAAATCAACAGGCAACTTCAAGAGGAAGCGAGCCGAAAATTCTCCAGTCTGTGGAAAAAAGGTAGCACTAATGAGACCTGGTAGCTAAAACAGAACCACAAACATTCTGAGGATTGAATACTATCCAGAAAAATGTGTAAGAGCTCATACCAAAGAGAAGGGTTGAGACTTAAAACAAAATTTCTTAGAAGTACTGAAGAGAAAAAAAAAATTACAGATTTCACACATGTCATATGAAAAAACACCTTAAGAAACATTAACAATCATTGCCAGTAAGTCAACAGCAAAAAGTAGTTAGAATAAAACAATGTGCATGACAAAAAATCAGACTATATTTTGTTACACCCTAAATATAGATGTATCTTGGCTGTACTCATTTCCGGACAAAGGTCTGGTGAGACCTGCAAAGAGTCTGAAAGCAAAGCTAAAAATCTGACAAATTGATAAGGGCACACAGATAAAACAGAGGCATCTTTACAAACACTGCAGATACACGTAGGAGAATTTGTGTTTAGAAAGGTGAGCATGTATCAAAAGTGTCCTCTGAATAAACCTAGAGAAAAAGAGCTGAAGCAGAAGGTTTTAAATAATTTGTTTTCAGAATTATGTAACTCTAAACACCTAGACAACCATTTACTGAAAATTTGCCAAGTGTCCCATACATGTTGCTCTTTTTTACGCATAAAGGGTATGTGAAGAAAATGGAAAGGATTTCCTTTCTGTTTCATACACTTCCTTAAAACCAGACTTTGTCCACCTGGCTATGAAGCAATGAAGTTAACTGTTTTTTAAAAACAAATGCCTGCCTGATTCCCTCCATATTAATTTTTGTTATCTCTATTTTTTTAGTTCAATAAAGTAGCCACACAGCAGCTGTATTTGTTAGGTAGACTAAATTAGCAGTAAAGAAAGTGTTAAGCATTGATTTTATACAATTTAGTACAAAAAACTGGGATAATTTGAGACAACCTAGCCAATTTGTCAGTGCCAATTTGTTTCTTGCTCAATCTACCAGGCATGAACTAGAGATAACTCACTCTACCTTTAAGTCACCAAACAAGAAAAACCAGGATCTGGAATGCAACTGAAATCACTCCAATGGTACCTTTCAAGCTATATCATTTGCCAAAAGGGTTTGTGTCATGTTGGGCTTTAATCCACCTTTATGTTGCTAGCTAAGAAATGCCCTTAAAGTTTGTCACTGGTAGTCACACAAGATAGGCAAAGAAATTGCTCACAGAAACACTATGCAACAAAAAGTGCGTGTATATTAAAGTCCAACTGTGAAACCTTTCCTGATTACACCACTTGTGAGGAGAGATGCCAACTTTCTGATGCTGTATTAGTGATGTATGCAGAAAAACCACCAACTTCTTGCACACATATAACACAAAGACTGCTATGATGACAGTCAGGGTCCTCACTTTTTATCCACTGTGAAATAGTACTACGGATAGTGCTTCTCTTCTGGACTTTCAAAAAACGTGATACAACATTTGCCATAAAATCCAGAAAATTATTTCTGGTAAAACACCAAGTCTGATGAACTGGGATGGCCACTGAACAGAGGAATGGCCTCTGATCAAAGCATAAGCTGCTCCAAAAAGTCTAGATCTTTTATGTCATTCCATCAAGATTATTTTGCAAACTAATACTTTCAAAGGTGTTCTGGGGGACAGGGAGCAGTCCCTGTCCATGGTGCTCGGCTTCCCATCCCCAACCAGCTGGGTACACGCATCAGGTTGAGCAGATGAATTTCTGGCCACAGCGCTGAGCGATTAGATATTTAATGGGCTCCTGCATCCGCTGGTACTCCACCAACATGCAGCTACTAAGCTAGATAACAGTTTGTCAGTTTGTCATATATCTTGGAGACTTGCACTTTAGGAAACTCGAGATAGTGGAACAAAGGTATAAGAGTAAATTTCTGTTCAATTTTCGGACACAGCGCTGAATTCAGGCCTTCTCTTCAAAGTTTTTTTAATTCATGCACCTAAGAGGATTGCTTTCATAACACTGTGCAAGGCTCATAGTTGATTATTTCAGAAATCAGAACTACTATTGATTCCTGAGAGACGGCAACAACATGAATTTCAATGACTTCTAGGAGTCATTGAAATAGGAGAGGCAGAGGAGCTAAAAAACCGTTTACTTCCTGGTTTTCAGGAAAACTCTCCTATCTTGCTGATCCTTGAGGCTAACAAAACAGTTGTGAAGAACAGGGAAGAGAACTACATAAGTTAATTTCAATTTTGTTTTTGGACACTAGTTAGCAAGCCTCTGTCATGTCTACTAAGTTCATAGAATCTTCAAGACTCAGAAGAGTCTTCTTGACAGAGAATGAAGACTTGGAAAAAAAGCAGATACTATGGAAAGATCTAAAATAGCTCTGCAACGATGACAAGGATTTGACTCAAAATGCATTTAAGATTTATTTTATTGGAATATTTTTAATTAAGACAGAATTTAAAATTAAAGAAAAGAAAGTTCTTTACTCAAGTCACCAAAGACTGAGAAAAGACTCAAAAAGCTCGAGTAGCTATGTCTTTCCTCTAAAAAAGAAGAAAACTCCTAGTTTTCTACAATCTTCAGTAGAATTTTTGCAACTTGCAACAACTATGATAGAATCTCAGTACAGTTCAGAAAGCCTTCTGTACTTCAATAAAGCAGTCTGATGAAATTTGAAGATATAGCAAGTTGTTTGTGCTGCAAGCTATGGACAATGACATCTGTGAATAAGTTAATTTGAATCAAATATTCTGATCTATAAACATTTTAAAAAAGTGGTCTGAATTTCTTTAACGAAGAAAATTAAACTTGGATTCAAATACAAAAAGCCTAGATGACTTGTCTAAGAAAAGAAAACCAGATTAATGTGTGAGTTGTAAAGTAAACATCCTTGCATCACCTGTAACCTAAGAACGATTGAAGTGACATAAAGTTGAATTCTAGGCCTTGATAATAGGAGTGCTGAATTTTCATCAGTTTTCAGACTGTACCTATTTCAGAAGATACTGCTTCTGAAGGCTAGTTTATCGTAAGAGTATGCTATGTCTGAAAGCAAGAGAGTTCATCATAAACACCATTAGATTTTCTTGACAGATCTTACTCCCAACTTCCCATGAGAAATATATAACCAGCAGAAAAAAACCCTGACTTTTGCAAAACTTACTCTGTGGCAGAGATCGATTAAAAAAAACAATCAATTCACATAGTAACCAAAATGTCTACATTGCCAATGGCCACACCTTAGAGATGGTATATACAGAGTGTTTCTATACAGCATGGCACATTTCCCATGTGGGAATATGGGATATAACTTCAGGAAACAGATAAGCCAGTTTAATGGCTGACTGTCATATGAAAGCATGGCCCTACAAAGTCACACATCCTGCCTCCTCTTGCAGAAAATTAGTTGGCTTAGTTTTTCCTCTCCAGTTTAGGTTCCTGGAACAACTCATCTCAGCTTAGACAAGTGCAAGAGAGATACTGGCAGCTGCAGAATAATTACCAATTAAATCAACTCAACCATAATGTGGACACACCCTAATACATCCTACCCCTAAGCAGGCTGGTAGGTTGGCAGGGTGTCATACCAACACTGTTATTCTGCCTCTCAAATCTTCAAAGCTAATTTGAACTTCCACATTAACATTGTGCTGTGCTCTCTAAACATAGCACAGGCTTTTCAACAGTTTCAAAGTTTTCACCCTATAAACCAGACAAATGAACACCAGGTTCAAAACCAGTTCTCACCTGGAAATCTGGTTCAACCGAGGTAATGGAATACAGCAACATACAAAACAGGGAGTATAGAAAATGAGCTGGAGTCAAATAGGAGTTTTCTCCGTTGGAACCAGAAAGCATGGAGAGCCACAGTAAGAACTTAAGTTTTCTGAAGCAAGAGTTATATTTGTTAAAAGCATTTTAGGTGAAATAAGAACTTACCCAGTTGTTTTTTTTGCCAGCATAGATTTCCATGTTTTCTCCATACTGGGGCTCTTCAAGTAAAGTCTGGTACTCAAACATGAGACGAGAGCTCTCCCGTAATCGGCTGCACTGAAATTGGTGATACTGCTGCACGAGTTCCTTCACAACAAGCAGGAGGCATTCAGGGTTTGAAGGATTCCAGGAAGCTAAATTCTGTTGAGTGGAAAAGAACAAAGACCAAAATTGTTTACAGCAAAAAAGACAAGCAATCCCCCTTCCATACTGATACCAGAGGCACATATGCATGCAGAACCTTTGTGACAGAGCTAAACCATAATACTAAAATACAAAGGTTCTACCATGCTTTGGAAGAAAACCAGGCGAAACAGCAGAAGCTTAATGTCAGACAGGAGACCTACCATAAAACTGATAAGAGGGCTACTACCAGGCTTAGATAGCCCCAAACTACCATTCTGTTCTTTCCTAAAATTAACCTGTTGCATCCGAGAACTTGAAAAGTTGGAAATAAATTAAAACTGCTGTGCAGCACAGAAGGTTTAGGTAAGTACAATCTTGCACAGTAACTGATTCTAAATGCAGTCAACCAAGTGAATATGGCAAATTAACAGCAACTACAGAAACTGCTCTACTCCATTATCTCAAAGAGTGGCTACATTCACATTGGTAGAGTAAATGGGTTCTCCTCTCTTACCTCAACCTTGTGATTTATTTCACCTTAACTGTCTCTTCACTAGAACTACCTTGACTCATCCCCTTAACACAAATGTCATCCATACACAGAAGTCTCTTTAATATGCCTGGCAGAAATTTTTATTACAGGTTCACTGTATTTCAAGAAATACAGCTAACGGAAATAAAAATGATAATACAAACAAGGTAACTGTGTTAGTAGCACAGCAGCAATGTTATCACTCCTATAATTGGCTTAGATCATTCTTCTATGCAGAGTAAGGAATTATTATTTATTCAGGAAGTATTTGGTGTTACAAACCATACCTAATATGACTAATGTTGCATGCCTACATCTAGTTGACCAAAAATGGATGTATGTGAAAGGCAAATGAGGACTCACCCTGGAGTCCATGCTGTTAGGACATGAGATAGCACTGACTGAAAGTACTTAGGTGCTCATATGCTTTGCACTTGGGTCTTCAGGAGGTTTTCTTGATACAACTTCAGAGCATGTTGACACAATCATGTCGCTTTTGGTCAGCTTTGACTGTAAGCAAAATAAATCTACATTTCATACAATCATGGAATGGTTTGGGTTGGTAGGGACCTTAAAGATTATGTAGTTCAGGAGAGGGACACCTTCCACTAGACCAGGGTGCTCAAAGCACCTTCCAACCTGGCCTTTGACACTTCCAAGGATGGGGCAGCCACAGCTTCTCTGGGCAACCTGTTCCAGTGCCTCATCACCCTCACAGTAAATAATTTCTTCCTTGTATCTAATTTTAATTTATCCTATTTCAATTTAAAGACGTTACCCTTTCTCCCACCACTCTATGCTCTTGTAAAAACTCGCTTTCCAGCTCTCTTGAGGGCCCATTTAGGTACTAGAAGGCTGTAGATCACACAGGCATTTGACAATAAAATAGTTGCAACAGAATTTTAAATTGCATGAATTGTACAGTTAACATTAAGAAACTCAGAACTAGCAAGATGTCTGCATTTTACAACTAAGTGACAATATAATATAGTAGCTTCACAAAATTTCTATCCAGATTTGTATTCAATGTAGTTAGATGGCATGTTACGTCATCCTGTAAGTTGCAGACATTTCATAAACAAATTCATATTTTGTGTAACACCAAAACTAACAAATACAAGTAATAAACACAAGTGAATGGGTTGCACAGAGAAGTTGTTGAGTCTCTGTCCTTAGAGGTACTCAAAACCTGACTGTACAAGGACCTGGACAGCCTGATCCATCTGATCCTGCCCAGGCAGGGCAGCTGGGCCAGCTAATGATCTCTATCTAAAGGCTCCTTCCAACCTCAGCTATTTTTAGCTTTATGAAGAGGTTTACAAAAAACTCAAACTGAAAGAGGATCTTATCAAGGTGAGACTCTACAGCTCTGGCCTGAAAAGAAACGAATGAGTTTGTGTACAAATTTTATCTTCTGATACCCTGGGAAGGCAGATAGAGAGCTTAACCAGTTACTCACCAGGCACCATGTTTCAGCTCTACAATGAAATTTACTTTTAGACTGATCTCTAAAGGGTTATAACTTTAATTATTTCTGATGACTTTAGATATGTCCTTATGGGATAGTTTAATACAGACTTCAGTATCTGTGTATGATGGCTTAATATTTCAAGCGTTTCTCTTTCCACAACTTTATATTTTTTTCCCACTTAAGTAATAGATAATGAGATGTTACCAAAATGAATTTCTCATTTTAAGCATTATCACTCAAAACATACCAGTCTAATTTGCAGTGAAAGCAGCATGAAGTATGTACTGCTGTGTTTTACATGCATGAACAGCTACAGGATTGAACTGTACTCCTATTTTCCTGCTCACTCTGATGCTGGTAGAAAGGGCTGCTCAGCATGACTAAAATGATATCCTTGAACCTCTGCCTTTAGAAGTCACCCCAGTGTCACAGACTTCACATTTGACAACGGCTTGATGTAAAAGTACTCTGTTTTCTCCCACTTCTAGGCAGTAGGAACACCTATAAAACAGGAATATTATCACTGCCGTATCTTAAGAGGTAAACTACATTCCAGAGGAAGTGGTGAATTGGTGACATACTAATGCAATTCATATAAGCTTCTCAAGTGCTACAGAGTGACTGAAAGCCTTGTTCTACCTTGTCTGCCACCTACAGCTAGTAAAAATTTGTTTGCAACTTGAACCCATTTAAGCTTATCCAATTCTACAAAATACTAGAGAAAATCTGTCAGGTAGACAGCATCTTCTAGGAAACACATTTTCTATCATGCAGTCTGAAACCAGACTGCACATAACCTTAAATTTCCTGTTCCCAAGCTGCTGCTCAAATAAAGCATTTCCAGAAAGCCAGAGGATATAATATTGCCAGTATGTATTGATATCAGCCAGACAAGTGGGAATAACCTTTCCTCCTAATGACATTGGTACAACACAATAGAAATGTTCTGTCAAAGGAAATGACCAACAGTATTTTAATAACTGACCTAAATGCAACTGAACCTTTTGTTTTTTAAATAACATTACACTACAGAACAAAAAAGAGCAAGAGGAAATCAGGAAATCCATTGTCATTTGTGCAGCACAGAGCTGGAGTAGTGCTCTTTTCAAAGAATTCAAGAACATTGCATCAAAACAGTGTTTATTCTGTATTGTCTTAAAGCTACAGGAATGAAAAATTAAATCTTTGACTGTAGGATCCTTACTAAACACCTTTCATTCAGCAATTCAAGTTTCAAAGTACAAACTGGTTATAAAAACAAATCACCCGGAGAACTATTCAACTACCCACATACACAAATTATAACAGATTCTCACTGATGAATGAATAAACATACAAGGGCTCCACAAATTTTTTGAAACACAAGTTCTGATTTATATAAACCATTTGTAGCTTTAGAACTGTATTAATGTAGTGCTTGTTATTTGGCATTTGGCCACTACATTTCCATCCATTTTGTTAACTTTGCAGAAGAGCTGTTCTTTTCAGAAGATCTAAACTCATAAATTTTAACACAAACACTACTGAATACAATGCCATGTTTATGTATGAAATTGCTTTTTACATTTCTTAGTGTAATTTATTTGCCCTAAGCACTAGGTTCATTCATCTGAAAATACTTTTAAACAACTTTACTGTAATCCAATTTCAACAGGATGTCAGAAAAGGTGCTATATTGTTCTCAGTTTCAAACAGCACCTTCTTTAATCTTCCTTCTATTTCTGAAATTAAAGTAAGCAACTACCTACAAAATACATTGCTGAAATCTAAGGCAGAATTTGATTTGTCAAGTTTATCCCTTTTAGTGTCTACACTGCTACAATTTCAGCATCATAGAGATTCTTCTGAGGACACACAATTCGTCCCTTTAGCTGATGAGAGCAGTGTCTTTGAAAGACTAAGATGACCTTCTTAGTTGCTAAATAAAATCTTCTAAGTAAGATTTTATTTAGCAATGCACTATTGTATTCACTGTTAGACTTTAGAAATCAGGAAAATCTTAAACTTGGAGTAAAAAGAGTAGTAACCCGTGTGCTTCATTTTCTGTTTGTTTGCCTGAAGGTTGTATTCCAGCTCTAGCCAATCCAGCTTTTTAAGAGATTGTATTTAAGAAGATTTAAAATGTTAGAAGAACAGAGTGAGCTTCTGGTGTTTGTGTTTCAGGGCTTCAAGTTCTGCTACAAAACTCAGATCTTGTATAAGTATTAAAATCTGATGCAACTTCAAGATTATGAGGTTCAGTTGTTACAACTTTAAAAAAACCCTGGAAATAAGAACACAGATAGATCACTGAAGCCAAGAAGGTATGAAAAACCCAAATACAAGAAATAACAAGCAATTATGTATAGTATAGAAAAAGACTTGTTGCTTTCTGTGGCTTACATCAAAATCTTCTTCTGCCTTGCTCATAAATCTATACATTATCTTTTTACTAAAATCACATGCATGCTGAAGAGATTTTTTTCCCCCTGATTTTACTATAAAATTGTGAATAAAATGAATTTTATAGAGAAAAAAATGAGCACTGTTACTGGACTACTGACAGACTAAGTCAGATATTTCACTCAATAAATTCCGTCTAATTTGAAATGAGATTTCTGCAGACTTTCCAGAGAGTTAATAAAATTTAACAGAACAATCATTAATGCATTAAAATAAAGAAATCCAGACTTGGATACAATCCCCTGCCTTGTTTGCCAATAGATATCTTTAAATGAACTCTGCAGTGCAAACCCTCTAAGTTATACATTAGTTAGCCAGTTAGACTGAAAGTGGCCCACTGTACAACAATATACAAGTATACAAACTGCATCTGTACATAATTCTGCATTCATGCTGATCACACATGAAGGCCTACATGCACAACTCAGATTGGTTAGGACCGTCTTTAATGTTACCGTTTTTTCAGCATATCATTGAAGAACCTGCCTGTCATATCTGAGCACACAGATGGAGGCTGAAAATTCTCTTCTGTCTAGACACTGCTTGCACGTCTCCCCACCATCTCTACTAACACTAGGAGCAACTTCATGCATCAGATTTTAATTTCAACCTTTTAGGTTTTAATTTCAGCATTTTTTTTTTTTGGCTTTCCCATACTGCAACTTGTGTAACTTGCATTTTCTAAAAAGATCAATTGTTGCCTCATATTAAGAAGTACAGAAATTTTAGTAGCAGGTTTAGTAGCACCCAAAGATGACTGTATATTCTTGTGGACACAAAAGTCTGGTAAAGTCCTCTATGACGAGTGGGTAATCCCAATTTTTCCAGCTAGGGAATGAATGAATGAAAAATGATTGTCGTGGTTTTGATCCTGGCTAAGTGCCAGGCACTCACGGCAGCCACTCACTCGTTCCCTCCCCTGCCACAGCTGGGCAGATGAGGGAAGGAGAGGGGAAAAAACCAAGGGAATTAACTCAGAGGTCTATGAGTTGAGATAAGGAACCGGGAGAAAACGCTCCAAGGACAAACCAGGCTCAGCTTAAAAGTTGCAAAAGTGAAAATTTATTACTACCTGAGTTAGAAGGAGGATATGAGAAAATAAACTAAAC
>VYZT01011148.1:11154-22077 GCA_013400735.1 Pomatostomus ruficeps
AATGTTGGCACCTCACCCACGGACTGCAGGTGGCTCTGCATCCCTAATGGACCCCATGGACTGCAGGGGGGACACCCCGCCTCACCATGGGCTCACCACAGCCTGCAGAGGAATCTCAGCTCCCGAGCCTGGGGCACCTCCTCTCCCTCCTTCTCTACTGACCTTGGTGCCTCCATGTTGTTTTCCCTCACATGTTCTCACATCCTCCTCCTTCTCTAACTAAAAGCAGCTGCGTGTGTGTGCATTTTGTTTTGATTTTTCCTTAAATATGTCATCACAGAGGCGTAACTAACCTTTCTAAGTGGCCCAAACATGGCCAGTGACATGTCCATCATTTTCAGAGCCATCTGAGATTGGCTCTGCTGGAAATGGTGAAGAACTCTAGAAACTTCTCACAGGAGCCATCTTTATGGCCCCCTCCCTTTTACTAAAACCACAACAATGATCTACAGGAATGAATTCAAAATAGCCTGCAGAAAAAGTAATGGAATGAGAACTTCCATATGATAGAGACCAGACTCCAGAAGCATCACTGCCCACACAGATGTAGCTACTGTCATACAGAAGATGGCAAATAACTATTTACCTATCCATATGTAAGCAATTCAACATAAGGAAGTTAAATGCTCTGTCATAGTGGAAGTTTTCCTGGCTGACATTTCTTATTATAGGACAAGGTCTCAGGACAAGGTCTTCAAGAAAAGAGTTACCTAGACCTTAAAGTGATTAACCAATAGCATGTACATTCACTGAGTTTGCCCTCTAGCTCATGCTGTAGGGCAATAGGAATGGAAAAATAGTATTCAATTATTATACAGAGATTAATAGACCATAGGTATCCATCAAACTGGATCTACATTGGAGAAATCCAAGTGATTCAGGAGATCTGTTTTGACAATCTGCCAGATATTAAGTTAAACAATCTCACCAAGGAGCACTGATTTTCACTAAGAAGTATAACCCCAGAGATTCTGTCAGGCTGCAAATTCAATTTGTGAATTCTCTGGCTCCTGATCCTGTCTGCTGACAGAAGTTGGCTGCATAGTAAGTGAGCAGTTTGATAGGGAAAGGTTTTTCAACAATCAGACATGACCAAAGAGTTGAGAAAATGAATTCACTTGAAGTCGGTATAAAAGGCAGAGCAGAGCTGTTATAAGGCCACCCACAGAGTGCAATTTAAGCCATTTCAACAGTAACTCATTTAAATGAGTAGCAATGACACCAACTGGATTTCCAAAAGAGACAAGGAAAATTTGCAGCCTGACAGTATCAGTTCCACTGAGATCTTAGAGGTGAGTTAAGTGAAAAACCCCCAATAAAATAACTTCTAGGCCCTATTAGCAAAGACATGCAGGGTTTAGCTTTCCAAAGTTGTCATGCTATTCAACTTCTGGCAAAGAAACCACATTTAAATTTTGTTCTGGAACATTTTATGCTTTTTAGTCTTTCCTTTATCCTTCAAAAAAAGCTAATCAAGAACCTATGCAAACTACTCAGTGTCCACGATTACCTAGTCCCCATTTTTTTCACAATACAATGGGCCTCGAGTTCCATAAAGCTGCTAATTCATGGATTCCTTCACAGGTTACTGCTTATTTCATAACTCCAAGCAATGTCTGCAGCAAACTAAAATTCTACACTATCAGAAAGGAAATACGGTAACAATTTCTAATTGATTTGAAGTTGTTTTTCTTTGAAATGTGTTTAAATACAAGGTTGCCAGAATATCTTCCAGGAATGTGATTTTAAAGAAGACAGATTGTAACTGTTTTTCCTGGCTATACTACAGGAAATAACAGCAAGATCTTATTTTAAGTTAGTGTACTTTTCTATTTCTAAGCAAGAAATTAACTTTCATGAGAAAACGTCAGTAAACAAAACCTCCCAAGCCCGTAACAGTGGTAATGCATTTCTATAGCATCTTTCATCCGGAATTATCATACAGAATAATGTTAAGTACAGATTTGCATTTTGTTTATATCTCTGCACACCACATGCACACAACTTGCACCCTACAGTGGCTTAAAATCAGTATCAATATAAGTTTTTACCTGAAATGAGAAAGATCACAGTGTGGTATTAGCACTTATCCTCCACATAAATGCAGAGGAGATACTGGCCCAGTGGTTACAGCCTTAGCCTAGAAACTGGCATATCTGGTTTCAGTCCCCACTTTGCTCTACTCTTCATAGGCCACCACAGGGAAATTGCTCACAGAAAAAGGCACAGGATAATTATCTACCATATGCTCACATCTTTCTATCAACAGATATTTTTCACAGTATTTGCAGGGCTGGAGTGTTGTAACAACTTCAAAGGCTTCAGTTTCTTAGCAGCCAGCACTTAAACATCCTACAGGCTGCAGCTTCAAATCAATCACTGTAAACCTACATGCCATCTACTTGTCATCTTGTCTTCACAGGTTCTTCATATCCCTCTCCCCCAAAGCACCACTGGAACAACTTTCTGGAGTAATCTTCTTGAAATGATCGTTTTTGGGCCCAAGCAAACATCAAAACTTAACATTTCATAAAAACAGTTCAACTCTGGAGCACTGCTGTTATTGCAAATACAACCAAAGAATTTACAGACCTTGTGTGCTCTACTACTGTGAATACCAGATAAAAACGTTTGCACAAAGCAAAGCCTGGGATTGTTAGTACTTATTTTAATTTTTATTTTTGGCAAGAGGCTTTGAAACTTTGATATAGAAATTAGAATAGCTTATAAACGTTTAGTTGAAATCCCAAATACATGAAGGCTTTGAATTAGCAAGAAAATACAAAGCAGAAAAACAGCGTAATAAGAAATTAATTCTGTTTTCAGAAAAGCATCTTATTTCTTGCATGAAATTATGTTTACTTTTTTTTTTCTCCCACTGGCTATACAGTGTGATTCTTGATAAATGATCCAATACCCAAAGCATTTCTATAATAGATCCCAGCAAATCTGACACATGGAGAACACTCTTCTGCATTCACCTAGGATAAATGCAACACTGCCCCTCAAGTACCATTTACCCAAAAAAGGAGTAAACTCAGCTTCCAGAGGTTACTACAAATTTTTTCTATTCCCTGCTGTAGGAGCAGTTAAGAGACAGCTGATCCTGGTAAATTAAGGGTGCTTAGGAAATCCAGAATCTGTGAAGCTGAGCCCAGGAGAACATTTTTAAGTTGTGCACTCTTCCTGAAAGAATCTGCCTGTTTCTCCCACAGAGCTCTCTTAGAAGATAATCAGACCCTTTAAAGTTACAACTGCCTACTATCTAATTAATCTCCTGAAGACTTGGCACGCATAAGCATTTCTTGTCCTACTTTGCTAAGGGATTAGAGCAAGTTTTGTTTCTTCACAGACCTCTCAGCACACCTCTCTCAGAAAGCAGATGATACCTTTACCTGATCCAAGAGGGAACTTCTTAATTCTGGGTTAGTGAATCCAATGCACTAATCGGTAGTTAATCCATGTGAGTATACTGCCCTTTTTTCCCCTGGTAGTTTCCCACCAGAGGTGTACATGTTTAACTAGACATGGCAAGCAGAAGGAACAAAGCATGAAGACAAGAATAATTCCCCCACAAGACATAGGCATATGTATCTTTTACCTAAAGACTCACTATGCCTTGATGGCAGTGTGAACAGGACTCAATGCCTCAGACCCCCAGTGGACCAGAGAACAGACCACTGTTAATGCTTTATCTCAAGAGTCCCTTTCAAATAACAAGTCTTTCACTCTTATCAGCTCTTGTGGTTTTTCCTTTCCTGTCAACACAAGTAATTTTAGCTACAGCAAAAAGGCGGAATCTTCACAGCTAATGTTTTGGACGGCATTCGCTAACATCCCTTGAGCATTTATCATTGGGTGGCACATGCGGAACTGGTTTTTAAAATAATTTTTCCCCTTCCAAAATCCCACAAATTGAAATCAATGTGTAACACAGTGGATCTCACTGTTGTGAGAGCAGTATTGCCATCTTTATTTTCACATCTGTACTACAAGAGGGTGTATAAGACCTTGAAAATACCTAAAGACCTAAAGAAAACATTTACAAAATGCCATTGTGTAAATCATAAGATATTGGAAATCAAAATTATTTCTCTACCATACCAGAAAAATCATTGCAAATTAGTTATTTCTTCTCAAAAAAGCAGCATGAGAACACTTATTTGATTCCTTTATGAAAGTAAAAGCTGCATCTCTGGGAAGATGGGTATCCAGCAGAGTTCATGTAAAACCTTACGAATACTTATATTGCAAACAAAAGCCTCGAGATGCTGAATAAATTTGAATTGTATTTCTGTAGTTATCTCCAAGAAAGAGCAGATATGCCTGAGAAACTAAAATAGAAGATAACAAGGAAACACAGACTTAAAAGAATGCAAAGAATGAATAAAACAAAAAAAGGTTTTGAAACAAATATAGGCTGAAAATTAGACCAGTAAAAAGGAAAGAAAATACATCTTCAGCCCTCCTCCATTTGGGGAAATGAACAGATCTTTTGAAAATCACCCTGAGTGCAAAGACACTTACTTCTTTGCCCCAACAATATCTTCTGAAGGAAATAACCTTCAGGGTACCAAACTTAAACTAATTTCATTGGAGAAAAGTACAATTACGAATTATAACAGAATTCACAGTCCAGAATTAAATCAAATACAAAATTGCATTATTAGACAGAATGGCCATTTCTAACTGACCTTCTGTTATAAGTTAATTTGCATATTCATAAGCAACGAACTTCCTCTACAGAAAAACGAATTATAATAGCACATGAATGTGAATTCAATGGGTGTACTACTACACAGAATTTAAATATAGTCTCACAGGAAAACTGTCCTAGAGTCAGCTTTTTGTCTCAAAAAAACCCCCACCCAAACCTAAGCCCCTTGTAAATGTAAAAAACTAACAAGATGTTGCCTTCAAGACATGCCATTTCTTACGGTTTCTAGAGTTCTTGTAAGGAAGCGGAGTGTATTCTGACAGCAACATCACACATAAGGGCCGAATCCTTTCATTTTCCACTAGTTTCTCTAGTAATACTTTTTTCACCACATTAAACAAAACATTGCTCAAACAAAGTATGATTATATAATAAACTGAAGCAAATATAGTCAGAAGTACATTACCAGTTTGCTGGTTTACATCAAAGAATTATAAATGCTAACACATTATCATTATACTCCCAGACTTCCACATAAAAGATGTTCTGCTTTCATATGTCTGGCTTGGGATATCCAACTTTATATTTTTGGTATGAACTATGATTTGAAAGTGAACGGTTTGCTGGAATTCATTATACCACCCTTACCACTAGCAAGGACTCTATTTCCTGCAAAGGAAAGACATGCAAGCCTAAACATCTTTTTCAGCATTTTACATTAAGATTTAAGCATCCTGTTATTCAGGTCCAACCTTCTGGCCCATCTAAATCTATGACCATGAAAAATACGGTCAAACTCCTATGACAAATGAAAATAATCTTATTTTTTCCTAATAAAATGCTATGAATGGAAAACCATAAAATGTTTTCTCCTCCTATTTTACTAGTGCACAATAATTAAGTCCTTCATCACATGAACTTTAGTTAGTATGGCAAAAAAACATTTTGTCCCACTTTGCCATCCTTCAGTCAAATGTTCATGTACATTTTTAATGCTCTCCAAAAACCAGTCTCTCCTGGATTGAAATACTTATTTTAAAAGCTAATATTCTAGATTTTTTCATATTCTAAGGAGAAATTGCATTATCAGAGAAGCTTGTGCCAGAAAATGAAAGGAAATGTTTCCCCCTGGAGTCCTTTACAGAACTAATGAAATTAATTTTGCCTTCTATGCCAGCAAGATTTAAGCAAGAAAGGCAAAACTACCTGGCTTAACAGATATTTTGTTCCCTCAAAATTAAAGAAGTATTATCAAACTATAATTTATATATTTTTTTTAATTTCTGGAATCACTAGGTGAAAAGTCCAGCCAAAATGTTGCAATTAAGTAAAGCAGAACTTGTAACCTCAGCATATTCTCTTCCGATTACTCTTTGAGACTGAAAACCACATTTTATACACTGTGCTAGGAAATGTTAAAGTTTTGCAAAAAGAAAGTGAGGTAAATATATGCAATGATTTTACATGAACAGAAAATGACAAAGTAATACAAGGTGGCTAGCCCTTTCTCAGCCCCATAAATACTAACAATTCTAGACAAAAAGGACAAAAACGAAAGGCTGCAAGAGAAATTAAGACTAAAACCAGGAGAAAAATTAATAATTTCCTGGTGTAGAAAGGTCTTGAAGGACTCAAAAGATGGAAAGATGACAGGAAAACCTTTCTTTTCATCACCCTCCTGAATTCCCTCTGCTTGACTGTATAGCCACCATCCTTACCACATGTCTACAGAGACAAGCCTAACACTTGCTCTCAGTAGTGTGTGACTTCTCAGAAGGACCTCCTGAGTGCTGGCCTCACACAGGCTGCAGTCAAGCTGCCCAGGCTATGCCAGGAGAGGACTCCCAGCCAGAATCCTCTTTTGGGGATTTCTCATTTTAAACCCAGTACTTATTCAACTTGGCAGAGGGGTTGAAATAGATCATCTCCAGAGGGCCCTCCCAATCCTAACTATTCTGTGATTTTGTGATTCCCTGAGGAACTGTGTGGAGCTCAGACACCAAAACCCGATCAAAATACATTCAAAATTACATTCTTTCAGATCTGGCTTTAAAAGGAATGTTGCACTAGCATATCTCCACTGTTCGAAAACATGGACAAAAATTTATACCATAAGTCCCAACAATTCCAGTCAAACAATCCTTGGGAAAGTTCCTGAATTAAATTACTTCTCTGATGGTATAAAATGTGATTTTTTTTCCACTGCCTATCAATATGAGATAAACCTCAGCAAGGTGACTATGTGCATATATACATGAGGGACTACAGTCCCCATATATACAAATAGGTAGGATCAACAGAGAGGGACAGGAATAGAAAGTTTTCAGAATTCATGTTTGTTTCAGAAAATTAAATGACAAGTAATATTGGATTATAAATAATCAAAACACATTTTGATATATAAAGTCAAGACATGACTGAAACATGAACACAATAAATGGGAATATAAAGTAGTTCAAAATAAGGAAAAAACCATCCAATAAATTGAAGGATCCAATTCTGCATTCTGTTTCACTTAAATTCCCCAAGTTCAACTGAAGCCAAAGTAATTTAAGGCTTTCAGTAAAAGAGCTGCAGATTAGGGGCCCAAGAATGAAATCCGCTGCTGCCATTTGAAATAGAGCACAAAGAGCTAATAGGTTGAACTTAGCCATGCATTTCACAGACAAGCAGAACCCACTGCTGTGGCTTTATATTTTAAAATCACACTCTAGAAACCATTGAGCTTGTTGCCCTTATGGGGGGCTCTCATATTAGAACACATAATATCTGAATCTTTGCTAACAATACAACTGACAGACTTTTTAGAACAAAATAGTTCAAATGGCATTCGTTAATATAAGGGGTGTCTGGGCTTTTTTGGAGTTATTGCGAGCAGGGGGACAACTGACACTGTTAAACACATCTCATGCACCTAAATAAAGAACAATTAATGGAGGAGGGGGATATTTAAAGGATCTCTATCCATTAAAAGCTAACTTAGCAACCAACAGAAATAATGATTAAGACTTTGAACACAGACACAGAAAAAAATACAACCTTCATNAAATACAACCTTCATGACAGCCATCATATAGCCAAGTGAGTTTAATAAGCACAAATACAAGAACTTAAAAACAACCATTGGTCTACACAAGATATAGAGTGTGAGAGCCAATACACTCGAGTAGCACAATGAGCTGACTTAACTCCACAGTGACTGGAATCTGTACTCAGTATTAACAATTACACAAGGGAAAACAATCCTCCCAATGCTAGGTACTGGTATGAGAACTGCAGTGGTCCATTCTCTGAAAATCTGTGATGACAGTATCTTCCTCTCACGCAAATGCAGCACTAAGTATTCCCAGAAGGAACAAGCTATATACTAGCCCACAAGGACATATTCAGCACTTAGTAGGCTTCAGAAAATGCCCATGTCTTCTTGTCTCCATTCCCACTAAGGCTAATGAAGCCTTTTTGATCGCAATGGGTGGGCAGAATAATTCTGAGGAGACTAGCTGGAGACCTGAAGTAGAATACTAAGATACCCAAACCCTTGAACTGACAGTTACCTTGCTTATAATTCTATTGTATCCTCTTTGCCAAACACAAGATATTTCAAAATCATTCGAAAAATGGGGTTAACATTTTGAATAAGCACTTCAGTTATTAACTGGCTCACATTAACAATCAACTAGGCTAACATAACAAGCAATTCTTGTTACTCAAACTGGCGTCATTGTAATGAGCTCCAAATTAATCTCATCCGTACACAATCACTAATCTTGTTGTGTGCCAACTGAATTTTTAATCAGAACGGAGTGAATCATAGGTTGTTTTTAAAATACATTTCTAATACTTGTCATCCAAAATGAATAAACACTAGAGCAGGAAAGAACTTTTCTATTTACATTCTGAGAAGCTAGTTTTATTTATGCATACTATACATGCAAGTATCAAATGCATTTGATAGGAAAACATTCTTAATGACAATAAAAAGTAAAAATGTTTATTTTTAATAATTCTTTGAGCATGAACAGCACCACCAACCTAAAGAATTTAGCTGTCTCACTGTAATTAAAACTGTGACAAACCAAAAGGACCACTTGCCCCTGCTGTTGAACTGCTCCACAATGCCTACAACATCCTACAGGATCAGCAGGCAGACGATTAGACCCTGTGACCAGCAGATTAATCACTATTGGTAAGACATGTAATGAAGCACATATTTTGCAGTGCTGAACTTGAGACTCAAGCTGAGTTTCAAACCCAAGTGACTTCAATGTTTGTGCAAGACACAAAAGCAAAGCTAAATTTCAATGAGCATTTTCAACTTGATTCTGCAATTGCAGTATCAATTCAAGAAAGCATTAGCTCTGATTATAAAACGAGATTGCTCAACACATCACTCTACTGCTGAAATACTGGCCTAATCATATAGGAATTATCTTGGGGGAAAAAAACCCAACAAAACATGAACTATTCATCTACAGGATTTACTTTTTAAAAATCAGTATTTCTGGAATCTTGCTTTAGCTGTCTGGCTAACAGCTGCTTAACTGAACACCTGTGACCATGCTCAGATGAAAACCTAACTGGAAGGTCTGCCCATGGCCATGAAAACTGAGGAGTGACTGAAATGATCTGCAACACAGCCATTCAAATATCTTCGGGGAAGCCTACTGACAGCCTCCACTAGAGCCACACGAGCTTGAGAAATCCAGAGTACCTGGTTCTCCTTTCAAGCTAAGCATAATGCCTGACTCAAGCCATCTAACAACTTGTGATGACTTCTTCCTGGAAAACAAGACACTCAGACAGATGAGAGCAGCGCATGCAGGCTCAGTGTCAGAATTCCCACAGATCCGATGGCATGTATTACTTACTTAGAGACTGTGGTCCTCATTGAATAACATTTACATGCTTTTGTGCATGGTAGATTCTGTTTTTATTGCCAGAAACTGTTGCATCACAAGTATCTGAAGACTGCTCAAGATTAAGAGCATTAAAATACAGTCAATGTGCTAATCTGTATTTTACTTCTAGTCCGTAGACAGCTATGTTAACACATTCAAGATTTCTGCTAATATCTTAGAATTCAATTAAAATTATCTTCATTAAACAGCTCTCACATTTGTGGAAAAAAGGGAGCTATTCAAAGACTTAGCATAATAGGCAAGTTATTGTTAATGCAACATTCTGAAGAAAAAGTCTACAAACCATATGGAACATTAAACAGTAAAGGCAAAACCAAAGGTACACTATGTAGACCACAGCTGCAAGGTGGGAATAACATGCTCCAATACCATCAGGACGATCTGAAGCAGAATGACCAAGTACCCTATCAAAAACGCTTACATTTACATAGTGAATGCTTCAGCAAGGCATAATGACCAAAGGAAAACAGCTGGCTTGCAGATTTCTTCTTCAGTTTGTTCTAATTACTTTAAAATAGGCCGGCTAGTATCTCATTATGTATCAAGAAGCAAATGGCTCTTCCAAGCTGCTTTCCAACAAAGAAGACAGGAAGTTTGTTCTGTGCTTAGGCAGAAGAAAAGCAACACTCCCAAAAGAAGCATCATTAATGAACAATGTAAGAAAGAAAGAAAAATAAGGATTTTTCTTTTATCCTTGAGGGTTTTCCTGTGGATCACTACTGTTAGTGACTCCTTTTCACATGAGAAATATGGCACCGTACCACTCTCAGCAAGCTTCTCCATCTGAACAGCATTTCTGCAAGATGTCCCAAATTATTTTATGTCTCATTTGCAATTTGTTACTATTTTCTGTTTTCCAGTACATTAAAAGGTGTTTCTCTGCTTTTAATATCAACTACAAAAAGTAGTTGCTAATGTGAGTACTTCTCAGGAGGTTGTAAGATTGTGAAACAAATGAGAAAAAGAGGAAAATAGAACTGGTAAATAAAGGAGTGTGAAAACAATCCTAGAATTGCCATAGAAAGCAAAACCTTTTCTATAAACTAGCCTAACAAAATAGCTGTTCATCAGCACCATGCCTCCTTCCCAAAGGAGTTCAAGAGCTTAACAGCAAAGTGATCAGGAGAAGAAAAGAAATATGACATCCACCCTTTAAAAATTCTATCAGGTATGCTAAAAATAATTATTAAAACCAATTCTTCTGATTTTTGTATATAACTTACTATGAAGTGAAAGGTAAAACCAAGACCCAACACTTGTCATGTCACACATCAAGGACATGTTCAACCTCCAACATGACACCCATACCACAGCACAACAGCCACTGACTTCCTTTGGGGAGCTCTG
>VYZT01011149.1:4625-42237 GCA_013400735.1 Pomatostomus ruficeps
AAGATGTCTGTGTGTTACAGGCAAAACCACCATGAAAACAAAGAGCTGCTGCTGATATAGGAATGTGGCCACTGCTCAGACCTCCAGATGTCCTGAACTATATACAAGTGTACTTGTATTTTATTGTTGTTAAAGAGAGAGATACATTTTCATTTCTTATCTTTGACCCAGTGTTCATTGCATTTGTCCTTGCACAGCACCCTTGAAGTTTGGGTATAATTTAGATGCATATATATAGATATATTTAGAGATAGATACAGATACAGGTAGAGATATAGATACAGGTGTGTATATATATATATATATACATATACAGANATATATATATATATACATAAATATAAATATATATGAATAGACATTTAAATGATCATAATACAAATTATAGTACCACATGATATAATTTTATATAATATATGTAGTCTTATGTAGCCATATATAATATTTATATATGGGGGTGTGTGTGCGTGTGTAACGGTTTCACTTTTATCCATACATGTATGCCTGTATAAAGCCTAAATGCCACAGGTTTCCAGGCTAGGATAGAGGAAAAAGGAAGGAGGGAGAATACCAGGGCAGTAATCATTGGCTACATCCCATTTGTCACAAGGCTTCGGTGAAATTCTTTATTGCCTTTTTTGTTATTCTTTCTCTTTTTCCCCAAATCAATTTTTTAACTCTTTCCAGACTGAAATTTCTCTTAGGTCTTTCCAAAAGCTTAAAGAAGGATGTAGAGTCTGCTATATCAGTGTGAATGACCTGGAAAAGGTTTGAGCTTAGGCTGTAGCTGATTTTGTATTTGCGATTTTCCACAGCTGACTAGGGGAAGGAATAACTTATTCCTTATCCCCAAAAAGTCTGTTTCTGCAGCACCATCCTCACAGGTGTGATTCAGCAGTTTTCCCATCAGAGCCCAGACTCCTCTCAGAGCACGGTGTCCATAAGGTGATTTGGAGAGAAGGATGCACAGCCTGTAGACACTCGGGGCTGAGATTGTAAGCAGCTGGCTCTGGTGGCATTTGAAGCACTGAGGAATCAAAAGGATTTTGTCTCAAGATGAAACACATCAGTTAAACAATGAGAGGGAAAAGGACTAGATGGAGCAGCAGAGAGACTTATATTCAGAAATGTTCAGTACAGGGAGTCTCACAGAGGTTTAGGTGAAAAAGTTATTACACCAGGAATGCTGACAGCTGGGCCATCCAGGCAGTACCAGCAGCCAGGAAAGGTGACATGACTGTCACCAAAAGTAGCACAGAAAGGAAGCAGTGGACAAAGACCATAAAACATCTGGCATGCTATTTTACAGTGCTTAGTCTGAGTTTTGTAACTGTGGAGGTATACTATTGCAAAAGATGTGTCAAGAAGGGTAATACTTGTGAAGGTAAATTATCTACACCCCTGATGCAGCACTTGGCCCTTTGTACATTAGCAAGAAGAAACCCACAAAGAAATCCAAATGCAGCTGCTCTGTAGATCCCATGCTCAGGAAAAGTATTCAAAGGAAATAACCCAAATGTTAACAATAGGGTATAAGCCTTGCTCAGCAAGTTCCTAGAGCCAATTAGCAAGATTTCCATTATATTTGGATGTAGTTTAATTAAATTATGCAACAAGAACAATGAGCTGTCTCCAGGAATTAATAGATCACTTTTCCTCATTCTTCCGAAGTGTAGCCAGCGTTATCCTCAGACACACACGTAGCTATTGCAATGCCACTCTCTGAATATTACCTTTCCATACACAGCTCATAAATCACAGGAAACTACTGATAACTCCTCCTACAGTACCTACTGCTTTGCACTGGAAACTAATTAAGGAAGTCCATTCAAAATGTTTAATTGTTTAAATATAAATTACATTTTGTGCACTATAACCATTGTAAGTCTTTTACTCCATCTGTTCTTTCCTCTTAGTTTTTGCTCAAAATGAGAAATCCGCAGACACACTGTTTTTCACAAAGCATCTGCCTTTACCCTTCCACTGAAATGGTCCTCAAATATTTGCTGAGCTAACTATAGCTTGACAAAAGTACAGATACATCAGAATTGGAAGCTTTTGCTGTGTTTTATGCACTAGGCTGATGCACAGAATATAATTTGTTGTCTTGACAAATACCTTTTTTCCTAACATCAGTAAATTATAATTTCCCAGAGCATCAATTCCTCCCTTATAGACTGACTGCTATATTCCTTTCTCTTCTCTCTTCGCTGTAATAGAAGTATTAGTAGAAACTATTTCTTACTGTTCTCATGCAAATGGAGTCCCTACTGGCCTTTCTCAGACCTCTTAGTGCTACTGCATTCAGAAAAAAGCACGACTTGTTATTTGAATGTCGAAGTTAATTTAATTTGGTATTTCTCTTTATAAAGAAGTCGATAAAATGTTTTCCAATCAAGTTATATTAAATCATTCAATGAAAGAAGAGACAAAATTAGAGATTATTTTAAAAATTCTAGTCATATTTTGGCATTCATGACTAAAGCTGTAGTGTGGAGAAGTCTAATTTAATTGTCGTGTTTTATCCTGTTTGAGTTTGGAGGGGAAAGGAAGAGAGGGAAGATATCTTCAAGTGAAGATGGCTAAGTACATTCATGTGTTTAAAGAAAATACTTATTTGGGAAACATAAAACAAAAAACATGGTATTGATGTTCTGGGGACCTTTTTTTTTATGTTAAGGATTTTAAACTTTAGTTTTTGAACAGTCAAAAATTACTTCCAAAACTTCTGACACCAGAAACAAATTAAGAAAATAACTACTTACAGACGTCTATCACTCAAAAATTTAAAAAAAATTCCAGAAATATATTTTTCAAAAATACCGTGGGATCCAGGACCTTGATGATAGCTCTTAGCTATTAATATTATGTGTATCTGGTCTGAACTCTAGGATAGTAGAATGTTTATTCAGAATTGAGGGTGAGGGGCAAATAGAGAATTTTTTTTTTAATTTCATCCTTCTATAATTTGTACATCAAATTAATCTTTGAGTGGTCTTTGGTTCAGAATGCCAGGGAATGTGAAAGATTCAGTCGGAGACTTCTATATTTCACACTGCACTCATTTTTATGTTGCGAGCCTTTTTGTTAGACATTTATTTATTGGTACACAAGATGTGTTCTTTTCTGTTGGAGGTTTCAAAAGCACTCAGCACTGGCTTTCATCACTTCCATAAGTACATCCAGCCAGATTTCAAAGCAACCTGTAGCTTTTTGCCATTCCCTGTTCTCTTCAATGCCAACGTCAAGTTCCACCTAATACAGGTAATTAGTTTTATTAAAACAAACAAATTATGTTAAAAAGGTTAAAATACTTAGGTTTTTGTTGGGGTTTTTTGTGGATTTTTGTTTGTTTGTTTGGTTGGTTTGGTTTTGTTTGGGTTTTTTAAGTGTATGCTTTATTATGGCAGCAAAGTTTCTTGTAAATTACCCGACATTGATCAATACGAAACATTCACCACATGCAGATGTTTATTTCCAGCTGGGCACATCTTCATTATTCTGATGCAACAAATTTCCAAACTACACGACAGAGAATACCTTGTCAAAAAGTATCTATCAAAGTTCCATGGACAGAACAGTCCTGGACTAAGCTACAGCCAGTTTGAAGTTTTTAAGTGTTTGTCTCTAATTCCTCTCTATACTGTCAGGAAATGCTTTGCAGAACCTAATGGCATGGGCTGCTTTAACGAGTTTCCTTACTAGTCTTATTTGAAATATTCACCATTAACTTAATAGAAATATATTAATGTATAAATTGTGACTATTAGTTTCAAGGGTTTTTTTTTTTAACAGAAAGATCTTTCAAATGAATAATAGAATGTAGAAACCCAGCCTCTACATCTCTCATTCAGTTCTTGTTGAAGAGGGTAATTTAGTAGCTCAGCGGTCTGACAGTAAATTAGGGGAGTAAAGGAAGCTGTATCTGAAGATGTGCATAAAAACTCTGTGTACATATGGCAGAGAAATCTAGAATCAGACAGAGATGAGGGTGACTGATGTCAACCTACTTCCTAACCATAACAAATTATTTTAATGAGTTTTTATTGAATTTCACAGCATATATTTTTATGGGAAAAGGATAAAAACAAAGCCCCATTTTCAAAAAAAAGAAAAAAGCCACTTCATATCAACACTGCTGCTCAAGCTGAGCCATGGTATGACCCCCAGCAGCAGAGAGCTGCTCTGATTTCAGTGACCTGTTTCAGTTCTGGCAAGAGAGACTGTTTTGCAGTCCAGCTACAGAATGCACTAATGAAACAAGAGGCAAGGACAGTTGAGCCTTAAGCTCAGAATCACTAGTGGAAACTTTGTGCCTGTCTGCAGGACTTATAAAGTGGATTTTTAGATACAGACAGTGCTTTATTATAGCTCTAACATTACAAGACAGAGTTATCTTGTTACTCTTTCCAAACTGACCTTCCAGACATATAAAATGTGATTTTCGTCAGTCTTTCTGGGCTCACCTTAACCTTTCTAAAAAGCACCTTTTCTGCTGCCTGATAATAGGAATTAACAACATATCCACCTGCACAAAACTCAAGTATGGCCTAAAGATATTATAAATTTAATAATCGACTTCTTTGAGATCACCTAATCCCCTCTACTTGACATGATCCCAAAAGTCATCCCTCTTTCAGTTCCCCCATCTCCCTCCATAGCCATGCACGTTCATGTCTCTGTACAAGAAGAGTCAGTAAGCAGAAGCTCATTCTAAACACAGAATTAGAGCTTCACTCTGTCAGAGATGGATGATTGGAGTTGCCATGTGATATGAACAAGGAATAGGATTTTTTTTTGCCTGGCATCTGCCTGACTAACCTGATTAAATGGCTGCTGTAGAGTAGCAAGTTTCGAAATTTTGAATAGATTTTGGGCTAGGGTTAGGATCTTTGGCGTTGTTTTCTTTTTTTGATTGGTTGGGGTGGGTTGTGTTTTTTTCTGTTTGTTTGCTTGAGGTTTTTTGTTTTGTTTTTGATTTGGGGATTTTTTGCGAGTTCTTTGTTTTATCAGGAATTAACATACTAGGTTTAAAACTGATGCTTCAGAGTTCACAGTTTTTAAGAGATTAACATTTGAGCCTGGCCAAACTGTTGAGTATTTACTATTTCAGAATCAAGTCCAGGACTAGAAGTTAGAATTCATGGTGTTTCCAATGTAAGGGTTATTTGGGAGAGCTTCCCAAGCTGTCTGTACAGGTTGATGCTTGGAAAGTACTGTCACGGCTGCTATATGTTGTATATTGGCAAAGGTGAAGGAGACAGACAGCATAAAGTAGTTTCAAAACATGCAAGAAATAGTCAGTTTAGAGTCTTTGGACAGATTAAGCTAGAGATAATATTTTCAAGGAGGGGTAATTTTGAAAGCATTCTGAAGGGCTTTGGTTATAAACTCGATTTTTAAAACAAGCTGGTGCTAATTGGATTAGAGACCAGAGTTCCAGAATTGTCCTTTATGTAAGTATCAGAATAACATCATATTTTATTATGGAATGAGACCATCTACAATTTTCTACAACATTCCTGAAAATCTTTGCACAATTCAGAAACAAAACAAACAAAAGGAAGCATAAAAACTTATTTGCAGATATACTTGACCCTGCAAAATAATGCGGACTCAGGTTTTCATATAAATAAAAATCCATAGAATGCCTGGAAACCCTCTGTCTTTTGAACTATTTGATATTCAATCCCAATCTAGGTAACTGATTGGCAATAGGATGCAGGAAAATAAATTACAAGATGAGAGGAATGCACACCAGTGGAAATAAGGAAACTGCTGATTTGGAAGCTGATTAATAGGAATTTTCCCAGTATCTCCCTGTGCAATTCAAAAAGCAATGTTGCATTACACCCTGAGAGCCTCTTTGGCTGCTCAGCATGAGAGTCTAATAGCAAAACAGGAGCTGGTTCACAAAGGACAAACTGGAGCACCAATCAGACTTGACACAATTCCTCCCGTGTTTAGCATTTCAAAACACAAAAAGGGTTTTGGAGATCAGGAAATCCGCTCTCAGCTACCTGATGCTATGGAGACAAAGATGCCATATTCACCACAGTAATTCCCAAAGTGAAATTTCTTAGGACCTCATATCTTTAGACAACTGAGGTCAATCCACACTTTCTGAATTAAGATATTATTGAATTTTTTCACTAGAAATACATGAGTTATGAAATAGCAATAGCCACAGTGTCTGCTGCATATTTGTTACAGCACAGAACAAGGTTCATCAGAATGTACAGCTGATGATTAAAAGAACTTGTTGTTTGGGTTTCAGACAGGTAGATATATTTTGAAGATATAGTTTTTAAATAAATAGCTTCCACAATGAAGTTCTGGAAGAGTTACATCAAGTTATGAGGAGCTAAATGTGAAACTAAACAAAGTTCAGTATTATTTTCAAATAGCAGTGGACTTACCCAGGACTGGCTCCTGATTTGATTTAATATTCATCAACTGATTTTGGGCAAAAAAAGGTTTTGGATTAAAAACATATTTGCCATAGTTAGATCATAATATAAATATTTTTATCCAGATAGCTGTAATGAATTTCTCTTTTTGTCTGTTGTAATAAAGGAACAGTTTCTCTTTTCCTTATTTTCAGTA
This sequence comes from Pomatostomus ruficeps, assembly GCA_013400735.1. Taxonomy (NCBI): domain Eukaryota; kingdom Metazoa; phylum Chordata; class Aves; order Passeriformes; family Timaliidae; genus Pomatostomus; species Pomatostomus ruficeps. The sequence continues at coordinate 11,232 of VYZT01011149.1, forward strand.
ATTGAAAATATTGCACTATGTTTTTAGTGCCATCACTTCAGTAGGCTGTGCTACCTAACCCCTCTAAAGTACAAGGACTCATTCTATTAGAATACTTTTGGGATAAGCCAGCAAAACCCGATTAAATTTAATGAAAAGAAAAAAGAAACTCCTGTTTTCACTTTGAAAATTTTATTATTACTAAGTAATACTCTGAACTTGACACAATTTCTGTGACAGAAAAAAACCTTCATGTCCAACATTATTGATGATAAAGTACAGGTTTATGTCAGGGAAAAATAATAGAGTTTCTTCAAGTGGGTTAAGTTTGCGTTATAGTTTTTAGCTTCATAAATGAAATTTCTTGACCAAAACTAATTCAAGAAGTAGTATTTTCTCAGCTCATTTTTGGTATTATAAATGAAAATGAATTACATTTTTGTAATGTTTAGTAATTTAATACTGAAATCTAAGAAGCACAATAATATAGACATGAAATATCACCTTAGCAATCAATCTATATCTACCTGCTGCACACAAATTTACCCTGAGAGAAGATGTAGGACTTCAAGAACAGAGATGTCTTGTACAATATTTCTCGTGTGGTATGGAAATTCTGTCCTGCTGGACTCTGACAGCAGCAGGATCAGGTGAATCCTCAGTACAGCAGCTTAAATTATGAAACACAAGTTCAGCACCTTAAAACCCCCCGTGTTTTACATCAGGTGGAATTGAACTGCAGTGGGTAGATGTGAGAAAACTAATAGGCCAGAGGATTAAGACATTAGGCCAGTTAATAAGGATTGTCTTTCTCAATCCTCCTTTTCCTATTCGGAACAGTTATTGCTGAAATGGTATTCACTTTCAGATGTTTCTGGTTATGTTCAGCATTATACTCCCTGCTAACTCACACTGATCTGATCTGAAACAATGATCTCTGCAGGAGTTCTCCGTTTTTCCAAACCAAGGCTCTGGGGTATTTTTCTGTCTTTTTAATGCTGCAATTTTGCTTTATTTTAAAATGAATGCTGCTTGTACAGATCTTGGATGGGGAGCCAAGCACTGCTTTATTCTAAAAGCTTTTTGCCTACATCAATCCCCATAGACCTGATCTCTTTTGTAATTTAAGATATGGCTGTGTGCTCAGAATTTTTGCTAAGAAGATATGGAATAAAATTGTCTGTTATAGGTTTCATTTGAACTGGAAGCAGTGAAATACATTTTACTTTAGAGAACTCCCACTACACAAAGCTGGGTGCTTTCTTAGCATGTGCAGTAAGTTGTACATAAGGAATGTCGCTGCAACACAGAGATGTCTCCTTCCCACTTCTTTCCCCTTGAGGGGTGGAAGGGTGAAACCTCAGCACATGTATTTTTCAGTTTTAAAAGTAATAAAGTTCCACATCTTCTGCAGCTGAAAAATGAAGTGTTCTTTGTCTCTGGCAGTAACTTGTGGCTTGAACAACCTGTCCTGTTTACTTCTGCAGAGGTTCTGGGTCAGAGTGTTCTAGTATATAAGCAACCATGGACCTGTGTCAAATAACTCAGAAAAATAATCTCAATGGCCTAGGACGTCATTCCTTATTTGGACAATCTTGCCTGCCTAAAAGCCCTGATATCATGGAAATGAATTTATTTTTTTTCTTTTCAGTTTTGAGCAGCTCTTAATATGTGTTGTGTCACTGCAAGTATCTGTGGTGCAGGACAAAGGTTTTCATATTCTTTGTCTAGAAGCTGCACTAATCATTGCCCATCCCATTTTAGCACAGGATTTAAAGTCAGCTGAGCAGGCAGTAAAGAGTTACAGTGTGTCCAAGAAGTTACCTGGACTGAAAAATCTGGGACTGTGGGACATGAGTAGAAATTGCCTTCTCCATAATAAAACCATGAATATCTACAGACACAAATCAAAGATAGTAGGGTGAAATTCCTTGTGGTCCAGGCACACCAAAAGCATTGATTTTGTTGGGAGCTTTACATGTGAAAGATCTGAATCTGGGTAATGACAAGCACTTACAACTCACTGTGAAGCCAATAAGGCCTGAGAGGGCTCAGTTGGCATTTCAGCTATTCATTTCAGCTGCTCAGCAGTGTAAGGTGAACACATGATCCTGAAAGTCTGTACACTAATGTGACTTTATTGATTGAAAGCAACTGCTCTGAGTGAGACAAATAGGATTTGTCTTTTAGTTCTTAATTTCACACTGTAGGCAGCACAATATTCTGCAAAACTAATCTTTGTAACATGTCTGTCATTCTGATCCTCTTATCCTGCCATTTCTGGTTTTCAGTCAACAAAAGAAACATCAAAACTACTCTTTTCTGTGCCTTTTTGATGCCCAGATTGTGCATTATTTCCATCCAAGTAACCATAAAGACAGGATGCATGTTAAGCATTTTCCTTCAAGCAGTGCTTGACCATTACAGTTTTCCTCAACGGGCTTATTCCACTGATTGTTAAAAACAGTTTCATGTTTTAAAAGGAGAAATGTTGTCTCTGTGGAAGGAAACCCCAAGAAATGTTATCCTTCCCAATGGTAAAATGCAATCCAAGAGTCTTTGTGGTAACATAAAGCTCCTTTGCATGTCAAGTGCAACACCACTGAAGCATTCTAGAACCTAATCATTGTGCGATGTCAGATCTTTGTTACCTCTGAGTATGTGTAGGAAGATTTGTGGGTTTTTATGGTACTTTCAACCTAAAAGCAATTTTAAAAAAGAAAATCTTCTAATGAGTTAAATAAATGTCATAATTTTTAAGTACAGAACGTAGAGATTATATTTTTCAAATTCACCAGGGCAATTAAGATGACAGTAAATTTTTCCAAGAGCTATAATATGAGTGGCAGTTTCTGATACATACCAAGTGGATTAAATTGACACGTATTTCCACTGAAATTGCTGACAGTATCAATTGCTATGCTTTATACATACGTGACAGTGATTAGAAAATTAACATCATTATGTTATTTCTAGTGATGGCCTATCTAAAAAAAGGATATATATGGACCTTTTTTTACATTTATGGGACTTTTCTAAAGTTATAAAAATTAATGAAATAACATTCATATTTGTCAAATGTTCTAGTCTTTTTATTATCCTTAGATATGGCCAAGACAGATTGCAATTTAAATGCAGGTCTAAAAAAGTATTCACCTCCACAGGGTAGTGCAATGAAAAAATAGCTAATATTATACCCACTCAGCACAATTTCACAGCACCAAGATCCCTCACTGGTTGCAATTTGCCTGCACAACCCCTCTCACCCCACTCCGAAAAAAAACCACAAAAACCAACCAAGTAAGTGAAAACAAAAGCAAATTTAAAAACCCCAACACAGCAATAAGCTAAAGTACATAACAATAATTTGGAAAGTTGTCTATGGAGCCAGCCCAGCCAGTCCTTTAATGAGTTTTAAAATAAAATCATGTGATAAGAATTTTCAGCCTTAAAATTCGGGAAAAACAAGTGAATGTATACTCTGTGAATGGAGCGTACCTGTACAATCAAAATTTTGTGCATTTTAAAGATTTAATAGATGCTGTATCATATGATTTGAGTCTCCTTTTCCTTACAGTAACAGCAGGAGAATGCCAAAGTGTGCTAGATGAGGGTGCTTAAACATGTGTTGGATTAGATAGACAAATGTGTGGAAGTGAAACACATCTCTCTGACCTGTGTGCTGTGGGTAGAATTTGTCAAAAACCCTCCCTTAAAACTTGAAAATGCCTAATGTCACCAGGAATAAACTATAAAGCAGATTAACTGGTGCAAATCCTACTCCATTATTCTACTGGGACATGGACTTTCAGACTCTCAGGGTACAGGTTGCTTCGCTCCTGCTTTGCATATGTAACAAAGCTTTCCACGCTTATGCTCACTTTACCGTCACTGAGGCAGCAGCTTTCAGAACGGCTTATGAGGATAGGTGGAAAAACATCTTGCAAGTTTTTAAATACACAGACAAATACGTATTTGGAGTCCAGTCTCTGAAGCTACATCTTCACTAGTAAATTGTTTTGTTCTTTGCAGTGCTGAGTCAGACAAAGCTCAAAGTCCTATCCCTATACAATTAAACTCCCCGAACTTCTGAAATAGAACGTTCACATCAGGATGCCTAGTGACAAAAGCTCCTTTGCTGGTGCACTGACTCCTGGAAAGTACATACAACTTGTTTCAGAGGCTTCTGAATCACGAGGGTTAAAACTACAATGGGAAAACATGTTAACAGCACATTTTTTAATTTACATGTGTGGTCACTATTAACAAGAACATCCAGTACCCGATTTTTCAGGGTTTTATCTAGGTTAAAATAAAATAGTTGAAAACTTGCAGGATAAGAGATAAATGGTGTATATGCATCATCAACTCCAATTTTTTCCATCTACCCAATTCAGCTGACAGACCAGGTCTCTGATCAGAGCACTCCTAGCTGAAAACTCTGCTGTGTTTTTGAAACACACTGTTAACCTGGGGAAACCTTAGTCTCATTTTGTCCCAAATCCATCCATGTTATCAATCAGATTCTATGACCTCTTTACCGTATTAATTACTATTTATTTATACAAATAACCTGGTTAGTTCTTCCTGATGCTGCACTTTTGTTTCCCCAATTCTGTTTTGGAGATGCTGATGTCTCTTTGAAATTACTCAGACAATAATTATCTTCCTGCTTGGTAAAACCATATCAGGTCTTCTCTTCCTGTGAAGGAAAACATCTTTCCCACTACTGAAACAGAAAATACTCAAGTCTCACTGCAAATATTTTCTTAGGTTTGAAATTAATCACATTGTCACTAACTTGTAAAAAGCTGTGAAAAAAAAGTAACTGTAATTACAGCATGTGGTTTATTGCTGAATCATTTGAAATCCAGAATAACCAATCATTCTGAAGCAGTAAGTAGCAAGGAGTGCTATACAACAATTTTCTGATGTTTTTAGAGATATGCCAGGACATCAGCCCATGTGAAGCTGGCACTGGATTACTTTCCTTAGTACAAAAGAAGCAAAGCTATTCTAGTAACTCATCAGGAAAAAAAAAAGCTGCAAGTGATCTCAAGATTGTGGTCCATGCCAGAGATTAAATGTCACATACTGAGATTTTATTGACTCATTTTCTGCCAACTCTACTTAAAGGAATGGCTTTCTAGGCAAGATTGAATGGAGGGTTACTCACAGGTTTCTCAGTCTCTTAGGATTCTAACCATGGCATTTATATTTCATAAAACCTACTTACATAAAGTAATAGCCACAGGCAAGCTGTCTTTATGTGGAAAATATGATTTCTATTCTTACATTCTTGCTGGAAACGACCTCTTCTTGGGAGGAATTATCCAACCCAAAGGTATGTTTTCTTTACTTTACACTAGTTTTCAATTTTTTTCCCTACAAAGCTGTTTATCCTTGTGCCTTTACAGTGTTAAAGGTGGGTCACTGTTCAAGGCTTTCTTTAACTCCTACTGATAGCAGTGACAACATTAAAATGTTTGTGGTAGATTTAGACTCCTTCCAGTTATTGTGCTGTACAAATGTGTTCGAGGCTGTCTAACCTTCAGCCTTCTGGTTACATGCCACCTGCTGAACATCTGAGGTCTACAACTTCTGAGATACATTTATGGATGAACAGGCACTCAGACCCTGACCTTGAAAGTATTGAGAGGTTAAATTCCAGTAAGGAATTTAAATGTTGAAGCACAGAGGTGTTATATTCTCAGGAAACCTCCCTTATAGACTACAGAATTGGGGTATATTTATTGTGAGCATTCTCAATGTACAAGTAAGCAGACTTTGAATGCTCTTTTGAGGAGACTGGCACAGTGGGAGATAAAGGATAACCAGCCTCTTTGTCTCTAGCTGTCTGATTAGCATAGGACAGGCTGTCTTTGACATAGAGAACAACATTTTCATAGACTGTAGACAAAGGTAACTTCTCCAAAAGGTAAGGCAAGACACTTTCACCAAGACTGGTTGAAAATCACTTCTTAGAGAAGATCCTTTCTACTTAATATGGAGTAAATCCAGGCACAGGAGTAAATCCTACTCACATTATGAATAGTTTCCTAAATCGGTTATGCTTTTGTATTTCTTACGGTAATATTTAATTACTGAATAAGCTTAATAAATAGCAGAAAGGAAAAGTATTTCCATGTATAGATTAATGTAATAACAAATAAAGCAGAGTATCAAACAATATGTTTGTAGCTTTAACTCATCATAATAATGAACCATTGCCTAACATTGCATGGGGCAGGGTAGTCTTGCTACTGATGCACACAGATCAGCATATCTGTGAACATAAAAGTAATTTTGATACAAAATTTAACTGTCTTAACTCCATTGTAGCACTGCATTTGCTATCCAGAATCATAAATTCACAAAGTATTAGAGTGGTTTGAATTGGAAGTGATCTAGAGATCATCTGGTTCCAACCCCTGCCATGGGCAGGGACACCTTTCACTAGATCAGGTTGCTCAGAGCCCCATCCAACTTGGCCTTGTACACTTCCAGGTATGGGGCAGTCACAGCTTCTCTGGGAAACCTGTGCCAGTGCCTCAATATCCTCACAGAGAAGAATTTTTTCCATATATATAACATAAACCTACTCCTAGTTGGAAGCCATTCCCCTACTGTCCAGGCCCCTGTAAATAGTCTTCATCTTTTTTGTAGGCTCCCTTCAAGCACTGGAAGGCCACCATTTGGCCACCCCAAAGCCTTCTCTTCTCCAGGCTGAACAATTCCAATTCTCTCAGCCTTTCCTCACAGCAGAGCTGCTCCATCGCGCTGACCACCTTGGTGGCCTCCTCTGGCCTGGCTCCAACAGGTCCCTGTCCTTGCTGTGCTGGGACCCCAGGGCTGGATGCAGCACTGCAGGTAGGGTCTCAGCAGAGTGGGGCAGAGGGGCAGAAACCCCTCCCTGCCCTGCTGCCCACGGGGCTTTGGATGAGCCCAGCACAGGGGGGTTCTGGGCTTTGAATGTGTTATACAGTTCAGTCCTAAAACTCCCAAGGAGGGTTATTTGTTTGGACCAGCACCTCATGATTTATGTTCTCAGGGCTCTGGTTTGTCTCAGAGACAGAGCAGACTTGCATTTCTGTAAAATGTAGATGGAGCATATGAGGCTCCCCTTTTACAAAACTCTACCTAGACATAACCATTGATAATCACTAATTCCATGACACATGTGAGCTTTAAAGAGAATATTTGAAATGATGTGTGTGGAAAAGCCAAGTATTGAGTAAGCCAGGTTTTGATGTTGATCTTCAAGTGCTCAAAACTTACTAAGGTAGCAGTCTAATTTTAGCCAAGCTGAAAGCATTTGACAATCTGCATTTGTTAAAGCCTAGAAGTAATTTGTAGATAAAGGAATTAATTGCAGCTCAAAACCACTTATTTAATTTCATAAACCCATGCTGTTTTACTGTCATCACTTTTGGCTCAGCAGGAGAAAGGTCTCATGTAGATGCAGACAGAGAAAATACAGAAATTTCTACTGTAAACTGAATTAGATACATGGTTATAAACATTGCTTTCTGTCTTTCTTCTCAACTACAAATGTTAACCCTGGCTGACTCTGTAGAAACCATGTAAATAGAAAAATTTACAATCTTCTAATTCTAGTAATTGACTAAGTCTCTTTTTCTTCATGAGGAAAACCACTGAATTATAATTCTCATTAAAGTAAGAAAAAACCCAAAAATCACAGAATTTGACATTTTATCATATATTTTGATGTATTCTGGTACAATGCAAAATGATCCAAACCTCACTGGGTTGCCATTGCCACTAAAAATGTCAATATTGATTAATGGATATTCCATTTTTGAAATTAAACATATCAGACATGCAAAGTCAGTATTATAACAGGTATACATAATATTTTGAAAGTGGGATGTTTCATAATCACATATATTATCAGTCAAAATTGTTTAGTAGGAAGACAATCACTTGATAACTTTGGTTTATACCTCAACACGTCAAATAATGAAGACCTGTAGATGAAAACTCACAAATCTCTGACTGGAGACCAGTGTCCTGTTCATTCCTGTTCAGCAGGAATGCTGAAATCTAGAAATGTGAAATATTTTTCATATATCCATAGACTATGCTAAACAGAAGGGATCCACACTGACCATTGCATACGACTCCTGACTCCACACAAGACAGCCGAAGTGTTAAACCTTATATTTTAAATTATATAAATGATATAATTATAGAAATATATCTATTTTTGTTTGTCCCTTTTGAACACATTCTGGTATTTTTCTATTCTTATATTGTGGAGCCCAAGATTGCACAGCATTCTTGAGGAGGCTGCACCAATGTTGAGCACAGTAGCACAATCACTTCTCTCAGCTGTGCTCATGTGTGCCCCATGATTAGCATGGCCGTTTTGGCCACCAGGACACATTGTTGGCTCATATTGAACTTACCACCAACCCAAACCCACAGATGAGTTCTTCAGGACAGCACTCCAGCCTCTTGTCCCTCACTCTTGCCGTAACCCAGGATTACACCATTCCATCTGCAGAATCCATCCACTTGTTAAAATTTCATATTGCTGGGGATTGCCCAGCACTTGTATTTATCAAAATCCCTGTAAGGACTCCCTACCCTTGAGGAACTAACAGCGTCTCCTAATTTAGTGCTGTTGGCAAATGTCCTTAGTGTGCACTCAACTTCTGTGTCCAGGCATTGACAAAAAATATTGAAGACATGTTCTTTTGCCTTTATTAAAGGACAGAGCAGTAATTCGTCTTCAGTGTGTCCAATCCTTGTCTTTTTGCTTGCTTGACTCTAGTCCCTAAGACCTCCTCCTCCAAAATATCTGTCAAAGTCTAGATTGAAATATAGCTTAACTTCAAGAAAGTTCAGATCTGTATTGGAACTGGTAGATTTATGTTTTGGTGTGTCCTTCATCCAACTCTGAAGCAAAAAAAAAAAAAAAAAATAAACAACAAAAACGAAAACANAAAAAAAAAAAAAAAATAAACAACAAAAACGAAAACAAAAACAAACAAAAACCCCAAAAATCATGGGTTGAGAGAAATTCTTTAAAACCTTATATTATTACTGTGCTGTTAAGAGAGAGATGGCCAAGAGACATTACAGAGAGAGGTTTCAGATGGGGTGGCAATAAAATAAAAGAGAAAAGAAAGTTTTATTTTCTCTCTTTTTTATTAGAAAAGGCTTATTGCAGATAAGACCTACCTCTAATTATGATAACAGCATACAGATTGATAAAGGGGCCTCTGGAAGTAATCTATTCTAAACCATCTAAAGCATGGTAAGCCAGGGCAAGTTTTTCAGGGCAGTGTCCAGTTGTGTAAATAAGATAAAACCTTAATGATAAATTGGTTACAGATCATCACCATCACATCAAGGAATTATTTCTCTGAACATCTTAAATGGATAGTGACTATGAATATATGATTATACATTTGTTCCAAAGTCAATGTAAAGCTGATAGGTTGCATTCGCTAGTTTACTTCATTTTGCACATAATTAAAATAAACCAACTTACTGCACTGATACACTGTAATTGTACTGGATCTGCCTTTGGCTAGAATAGAGTTAATTTTCTCCATACTATCTTGTATAGTTCTACATTTTGTGTTTGTGATGAAAGCAGTGTTGACAACACTCTACTGAGAGCAGCATTTGCACAACACCAAGGCCTCTTCTGCCTCTCACATGACCCCACCAGCGAGGAGGCTGGTCTGTGCAAAAATACTGGGAGGGGACAGAGCTGTGCCAGCTGTCCCTAAGTGACCCAAGGAATACTTCTCAAGTCATGATATTATGATCAAGAATAAAAACTGGGAGAAAAAGGAAAGGGCAGAGGGACAAGTTCAGAGTGATGGTGTTTGTCTTCTCAAGTCACCACAAGTGCTGGAACCCTCCTCTTCCAGGGATGCCGAACATCTGCCTGCCCATGGGTAGAGGTTGAATGAATTCTAATTCCTGCTTTGCTTGCACATGCAGCTTTTATTTTACCCATTAAACTGTTTTTAATTCAGCCTATGAGTTTTTCCACTTTTATCCTTCTGATTCTCTGCCCCATCCCACCAGAGGAGGGGCAGGGTATGAAGCACATAGCTGGGTGGGTTTAGCTGCCTACCAGAGAGACCCACAACAGTGTCATGTATGGTACATATGCAAGTGCATTCAGGCACTATTGAAATCACTATTGCTACCAGATCTTACCTTCTTTCATCCCTGAGAGAGGAAATGATTCAGCAGGATCTGATTTGGCCAAGGATGTAGCAAGTTATATTCAATTACCTGCTTCACGACAGTCTGTCTACATGATGCTGCACTAGTCATCAGAAGCATCTCTGAAAATTTCTCTCAAAGGCTGTAATGAGGGTAAAAAGACACTACTGTAAAGATGTTCCAAGAAACCAATGGTTCCTAAGGTGTCATTTGCGTGAGATGATTGGTCAGATGTAAGAAATCAGGCACACAACTGCCACAGTACTACACCATGTGGGAGCTTAGAATTCTTACCGAGAGGGAAATTGCAGTAACTGGGTCCTGAAACTATATTTATGTGCTTAAAGAACTGCCAGCTGAACTTCTAGTTAGTTTTACTGTGGCTCTGCTTCTGTGCATATATGTAACCAAAGACATTTCTTCTCACTTAACTTTAAAAAGCAATGATAGTTCATTTTACAAGATCTCATTTTCCTTGCATTTGTTTTTTTCCAGTTTCTCCACAACTTTATTTCTCCTTTTCTTGATAAAGAGATAATTTTCCAATTCTCCCCCAATTTTGCATTCCTTTGCAGTTTCTCCTCTTTCCTCTTGATTGATTTGGGGTTTTTGGTTGTTTTTTTTGTTGTTGTTATTTTTTTCCCAGCTTCAAGACTTTAGAAATTGTAGATGGTTGTTCATTTTCTCTTGTACCAATTATACCCCAGCAGCTGTTTGTAAAAGAAAAATGACAAGTTAGTCACTTCCCTGTCTGTATTGAACTGTGGGCAAAAGACTGAACTTAGTGAAGGGAGGAACTGAGTAATCAGCCTTCCTTTACAACCAGATTCATGTTTAAAAGAATTCAGAAAAATGAATCATTCCAAAAGCTGATAATACACTACTTTGCACCTTGGGAAGTCATTTCAGGCTCTGGCAGATGAGCACTGGCATCAGCAATTTAAGACAAAACTGTGCCCAACTTTCTGCCCACCCACAGCCTGACCTTCTGTAGCAGTGTGTCACCCTGCTTTGTGCTCCCACTCGTTTGCTGCCACTCAGATTAATTGAGACTTGATCCTAGGGAACAGAACAACTAAAATGTGAATACACTGTTTTTTCTCTATGGTAGATGCAATATTTACACCTATATCGCTTCTTTAAATTATGATTATAATCCAAAACAGTAGAAACTTGGTGATGGTTGAGATACAAGGATATTTCTGTACCTCTGGACAGAAATGGGTCTTAAACCTTTACATTCTTTTGTTAATTAAGATCCATTTGGATTTATACTAACACTCAGTATACTCTGCAGAGGGGAAATTGATGACCTGGGAGGAAGGATTAAAGAAGAACAACCTGAGAGGAAGAAGTGAATTGTTAAGTTGTAAAGGATCTAAAACAATCTCACCAATCTTTTAATTTTTTTTTTTTTTTGATATTTAAAGGTTTACTCATTTACATAAGATCTGGAAGGTAATTACTGATGACTTGAGGATCTCCTAAACCATCTCAGTTACCACCCCAAATTATCTGAAAACATCTAATTCATATAAGTACACTCCAATCTGTCCTTTACTTACTTTGACCTAAGGTCTTATTCTTACATCACTATTTCTAATTGTTTCAGCCATCTGATCATAGGTGACCATTTTGTTGAAAAGGAATGCAAAAGGGCATTGAATACGTTAGATTATTCAGTACCTTTAGCCAATAATTTTCCTTCTCCTAGAAGAAGCAGCATGATCCTTTTATTCTCTTTGTTTGTCCACTCTATACACTGTGTACTTGTTTCATTACATACACTTGACACCCTTTGCTGACATCAGCACAAAACCTTGACCTTTTTGCTATTGTTCATGTAAACTTCTGCTGTATTTCTGTCCTTCCTAATCTTCACTGTTTTACTTGAAGTATAATTAAATAATACATATGTTGGCCAAGTTGATCTCTTGCTATTCCTTCCATTTTTCCTTCTTAATTGTCTTGTTTGTATTTGAAACTTCTGGAACTGGCATTTGCTTAAAGAAACATTATTGATGCCATCAGCAGCAGCAGCAGCAGCAACCGCAGCAGCAGCATCATCAACCTTCATTATTTTGTCTTGGAACATCTTTCAAAGAGAGCCCATCAGCCAGTTTTTCAAGGCAAGTGAAATAATTTTTCTTAAATCTATTATTTTGCATTTCTGTTAATACTCCTTATTGTCCTAAATTTCTGAACTCTGTCACCTCCTGCCCATGCTTTTCCAAGTTGTCTGCTGCTCTGCATTATTAAAGATCCCTCCATGGTAAAAGTGTTGCACACCTAGAACTCCTCCATCTCTTTATTTCCACTTTTCCTGCAACCAAGCAGGAGTTCACAAGACTTTTAGAACATTTTAGACATGGCAAGGTTTTGACATATCTGTATGACTCCAAAGATATGACTTGGGACAAGTGGATTGTTTTCACCCTTTTGCAGGGCCAGCAAGAGAACTTTTTGTACAGCATCTAAAATGCTAAATTCAGATTAGGCACTGAATTCCACCCTGAATCCCAAAGCAGGTCCTTCCAAAGGGATGTTTTAATTTACTTTTATGTTGAATCCTGAATGACTTTGCATTTGTGCTTGAAAAGTCTCATCCAGCTGATAGCTGAGGTTGACAATGTTGGGTGTTATCAGATATTTTCAGCCGCCCTCTGTGATAATCTGAGAACAAGCATGTGTATCTCTGGTACATGGAACAACAGCTAATTCTTTAGCCCTTCTTCTCCTTCCTGAGCAAGATATTTCTCTTCAAATTAATATTAAATTTTTGAATTATTCTGTCATGTCTCCAATGTACTAATTTATACTTCAGGGCATGAAAAAAAATTTTCAGGATCCTCCTTCACTTTCCTATACCTGTCTACTTTTTCTGGAAGACACAAATACTAGTGCAAACACATCCACAGTTTGATAAGACAGTATAAAATTAGAACAGCTTTTCTTCATTTTTTTTCCATGACCTTGTATTCCTGAAGATAAACACTTTTACTTCTGTGTATTGTCTACTGTTGATTTATGAATAAAGAAAGGCTATTCCAAATAGGCTTTCTTCCTCATGAAAGAAACAAATCTAGTTTCACTTGCTGGAAGTTTCTCTAGATGATTTTTTTCAACCATTTCTGCTTCACAGTAAATATTCTTTAGGGTACAGACACATGAACATTTATATTCATAAATATAAATTAATGAGCAGGCTGAATTGTAAAGAATCAGAACATGCTTAGTAAATCATTACTAACAGCTTTAGCATTTTCTATTTCTCACTGCAGCATTCAAACTAAAGGAGTTCAAAACCCAATAAAATAGTTTAAAAAAGAAAAAGGGTTTTTTAAAACACAATGAAATTTTTGGGGTTTTTTGCAAGTAGCTCTCGTGGGAATGGAAATATTTACTTGCATAAACAGCAACACTGGATTCAGCTGTTTGTCAGAGAGAAGGCTGTGCTCACTTACGTTGTAATGCTTAGGATAGGTCACCATGGTCACAGACTCTGCCCTCAGAATTTGCTTCATCTTCACAGCAGAAGCAATTCTTCCATACGGAATTGGGTAAAATTCGGCTTATTAACATAGGAGTGGCACTAAGTGACCTTGTGAGTCACTTTTGTTTATTACATTTCAGTATCACTGAGAAAGCCACCTGATGCATACTAAATTTAAAAAAGAAAAATTCTTAAGAATCTGCATAATGAATACAAATGGGAGTACACTGACAGGACTAAAAGAGTCATGCAGCACAGAAAAAAATTTAAAAAAAGGCGTGCCCCTGCAAACAACCTTCCAAGGCAGTTAGGTTTCTTTTGAAGCTATTAATTTTGGTGCAGAAGAAAACGGCTTTTAAATCCTAACCCATTTTGCATTCTGAAAATTGTAATTATTTGCTTTGTGCTTAATATTATTAAGTTAATATCGATAAAATCTGGGATTTCAGAAGAATCAAGGACTCACATTAGGATGCTTTCTTTCCTTTTTTCAAGAATCATTTGGTCTCCTACACTATTCCCCAAACACTATATACTCTTTCTTCCTCCTTATTTTCCTTATTTCTTTCTTTATTGTTTTCTCTTCCCTTCCCCCCACCCCCCGTTATTTCCTTATTATTTCCCATTTTTCTTACCCTAACTCAGTTTTTTCTCCTTTGTGGAAGAACTTCACAATCATGACCAAGATTGGTGTCCCTTTTACCTTTTCTTAATGGGGTTTGCAGGGAATAATGGAATAGATGAAGGGAAAACTAATTAATGAAAGCCAGAGGAAATCCTTCCCACCTTGGATACCACAAAAAGAGACACATCATGGCTCAGAATGAGCTCTTTTTTTTTTTTTTTTTCCTGAAACCAGGTGTCTAAGACTGTAGAACTAAGATTAACTGAGATCATACCCTTTCCTTGCATTATGATCAATAATCCGTTAAGAACTAATTTGATGGATTGTTTGTATTTAAAAGACTGCCTTTCAAACCTGTCACACAGTAATAGAGTATCTTCACAGTTTCACAGTTTTTCTCCCTAGTGATATCTGAAGAGGTGCCAGTTTCTGCCTTCTCAGTTAAGCAGCTATCACAGAAAGAGATGTCTCAAGTTAGAATTATCTGTTTTCTATAAAATGATATATTTTGTTAGCATATAAGCACATTAAAAGGCAATTATTGTTCCAGCTCAGCTCTTACTGAGGCCGCCAAAAAACAATAAAACGTTCTTCTGTATTTGATCATGTATAAATCTTACCTTTGTGATTTCTGTCTCAGCTTATTTTAAAGTACTGTGCCCTTTCCAGGCTTGCTCCCAGCAATTGTCCCTTTCTCTGGTTACTACAGAAAAACACTTTTTGTTTTTCACTTCCTAGTCTGAAATCTGCATTTCTGTCCCATGACCAAATCTGATTGTGCTGATGCCAGGCAGCATAAAGACCCACTTAGATGATTGCATCCATATCCACTCCTTCAGATTTGAAGCAGGGTTAGCAGCTTATGAAGGATCACAGCCTCTCTCATTAAGTGAGAGAATATGTATTAACCAGATAGAGTTTACTCAGTCTCAAAATATAGGAATGAATTTTAATTGTACTCTGAAGGAATAAAATCACGTACAATCTAAGCTGGTAGAATGTGAATCCTACATAAATACATCAATTTTTTCAAAATTTTCCACTCTGCTTAAACTTATGTAAAATCCAGAGTCCTTCAATGTTGCTAAATATTCATCACTATAATAATAAACTGTGATTCAATGTTAACTTTCCCTTGACAGGACATGAGACAAGACCACAAAACTTATTTGTGGGCTTTGAGTATATCTGGAGTTTAGCTTGACTCTCCAGAAAGTGACTGAAAGCAGGGATCTGATCCATCAGTCACATGAATATTCCACAAGACTTTGCATCTTTTTACAGATGTGTCCCTGAAAACTTGTGCAAAATGATAGAATATAGCTATAGAGAGAAACAGCAATACAAAACTGCATTGAATGTGGGTTTAAAAAAATTTACATCCCAAAGGAAGAACAGTCTTCATGGTAACCATCCAAGAAATTTGAACTTGAGTTTATTCTACCTCTACTTCTACAGATTCCTGGGAATTAGTTTACTTAGGAGAGATGGATTAAAAGTAGACACAGTGTATGCCTTTTACAGTGCAGATATAAATCTTTCTAACATTAATGGAGGTTCTGAAGACACACCATCAAGAATACATAGAGACTTATGCCAGAAAGCTTGGAGCAAAACATAAGTGTATTAGCAAAATGTACAGATAGTAAAATGAGCCTATTAATTATAAATTTCTTCTTACTTGGAATCAATTATTAACAATCATGACATAAAAATGTTGCAGAACTAAAGGCATCCTAACATTCACACATTTTAAAAATGTTTAAAAAAAGAGTAAGGATAAACATAAACTTCGAGATATAAAAGCAAATAAAAATTCATTGGACCTGTGAGACAACAGCTGTATTCATAAATTGTGGACATTGGACAGTCCATGAAATCTTAGATCTACAGTTGATCACAGATTGATGCTAAGGACAAGACTTAGTGACTACACTAGTTATAGTCTGAGGGCTAAGGCTTGTTTAATAGTCTATAAGCTGGTTAGTTGTGATTTAGAGAGAAGCCCCAAAATTCAAATGGACTTTTGCTGTCTGGAAATCCTGTTAGTGACTCAGTTTTCTAGAAGTATTGTGCTTAACTAGATACACACATGAAAAAAAAAAAAATAAAATTACGCAGTCCTAAGTCTAGAACAGGAATAAAAGGAGGTATAAATCTGATAACTGCTCTTGAAAGTCAACATATCTTTGCCTATTTATTTACAATTTAACAAAATTTGAAATAAAAAGCTCTCACTGCAGCTTCTCAGGGATATACTGAAAAGTAGTGATTTTATCTTCACAGTTAAATGCTCTATAAATGGCACTGACGTCTTCCCCCAACTAAGAACCAAATTAGGCAGGAGTGGTGTTAGTGGTGATGGAAGGAGACAAGAGCAAAAAAACTCAAACTCTCAACCCCCTATTGAAATTTAAGTGTATCCAAATACAGTATTTGTAAAGAATCTTTGACTGTTCCAATAGAAATATTCCCGACTGAAGGCTATAAGGGGCAGTTGTCTTTTTTATATCATTGTAACCAATATTACAAGAAAAAGAACAAAAGGTGGATTGTAAGATAAATACAAAAATTTCAACTGAAAATAGTCCTGCATTTTGCCACAAACTGCTTAAAAATTTCACTTGAACCCCAAATTCTGTTTGCTTCTGCTATTTCATCCTGTTCCTGAATAATTTGTGAAAAAGTTGTGTGTGACAACATTATTTGTAAGCCATGCCACAAAAATCACCTTATAAACCCCAATTCTGACAATATTTATATGTAACCCTCTGTCTGGCAATTTATCCCGACCCTACCATGTTATTTATATAGCACCAATAGCCTGCAGGATTTACTGCAGGCATGCAGGAAGACATACGGGTAGATTCTTCTCTCATTTATACTAGCATAAATCAGAACTGCTGAAGTCACCGGAGTTCTACTTGTTTAAAGGTAGACTAAAAATGCTCAGTACCAACCCCAAACTTACCAGTAACTTTTCTACCTATTAATGTCAGACAGGTTTTTTTCTGTTGTCTAAAGTCATCCTTTTATCCCACCTCGACTGAGTTATTTAAATCTTTTAAACAGCATTGGCGCTTTTTGCCATTGTCTTGCCATCTTTGACTCAGATGTTATCAAAATTTCTTCCTTGAAGCCATACTTATGTCAATGGAGTAGTTCCAAACAGTATTCATTGTGTCATTTTTTGAATTTAGGAACAATTTTTAAAAACCTTGAAATATTTATGGCACTTGCACATTACTCAGTCCAGCCGTTTGGACGTAGTTATGTGTGTTCAGAACTTGAGATACTCAAGGACATTTGGGAAAGTGAAACATTTTGGGCATTTAAGGAACTTCAGTTTAGAAAATTTTGATGTAAAATTATCAATATTTATCAAAAATTTCAAAACCTGCAATGACATTTAAGCTCAGAATATCAATCCTTTCTTTATAACTATGATGTCACTGTCCTTTAAAGCATTTTTTTAGCCTATGTGCTACTTGCAAAGCAATTTGCAGCAGCAAGGAAACAAAGGTTATCGATGTGTTAGAAACCACAGAGGCTTCTGAGAACAGTCATGTAGGAATTAGAGTTTTTCTCCCTGAAAAGGCAGTGGGATCAATAACCCACTGAAGGGCATCTACACTAATGCACACAGGATGGGCAGCAAACTGGAGGAGCTGGAAATCATGGTGCAGCAGGAAGACTTTGACATGGTTGTCATCACAGAAACATGGTGGTGACTCACACAACTGCAGTGCTCTGATGGGTGGCTATAAACCCTTCAGAGGGGATGGGCAAGGAAGGAGAGGCAGTGGGGTTGCCCTGTATGTCAGGGAGTGTTTTCTTTGGAGCCTAATGATGGAGACAATAGAGTTGAGTGTTTGCGGGTAAGAATCAGGGGGAAAACCAACAGGGCAAATATCACGGTGGGAATACTGGTCTGCTGGAGAGCAGGAAGGCTCTGCAGAGGGATTAGGGCAGGTTGGATTGATTGGCTGAGACCGGTGGTCTGAGGTTCAAAAAGGCCAAGTGCCAGACCCTGCACTTGGCTCACAACAATCCCAGGCAGTGCTACAGGCTGGGGACAGAGTGGCTGGAAACCTTTCATGGGGAAAAAGGACCTGGGGTGCTGGTCAACAGTGGCTGAATGTGAGCCAGTGTGTGCTCAGGTGGATAAGAAAACCAATGGCAGCTGCCCTTTACTAATAATAGCGTGGCCAGCAGGACCAGGGCAGGGATTGTCCCCTGTACTTGGCAGTGGTGAGGTCACACCTGGAGTCCTGTGTCCAGTTCTGGGCCTCTCACTGCGAGAAAAACACTGAGGGTCTGGAGCGTGTCCAGAGAAGGGCAACAGAGCTGGCGATGGGTCTGGAGCACCAGCTGAGGAGGAGCAGCTGAGGGAGCTGGGGCTGTTTAGCCTGGAGGAAAGGAGGCTTAGGGGGGACCTTATCACTCTCTACAACTCCCTGAAGGAAGGTTACAGTGACATGGGGTCAATCTCTTCTCCCAGGTAACAAGTGACAGGATGAGAGGAAATGGCCTCAAGTCATGCCAAAGGTGATTTAGATTGGACATTAGGAAAAGTTTCTTCACAGAAAGTGTGATCAGGCATTGGAACAAGCTGCCAGGGAAGTGGTGGAATCACCACACCTGGAAGTGTTCAAAAGTTGCGTGGATGTGTCCCTTGGGGATGGTGCTTAGTCATGAACATGGCAGTGCTGGGTTAACAGTTGGACTCAAGCATCTTGGAGGCCTTTTCCAATCTTAACAATTCTATGAGTTTATGATTCTATAATTCTATTATAGTTCAACAGAAGATAGAATGGACTCTTCATCTAAACAGCTGGCTTGTTTCTTTTGAATCTGCTGAGTGAACAGCAGTAGTGAGGGCTGAATGGGTGGATGCAGGTGGAGACTGAGCAGAATGGGCAGGAAAAGACCACTCATTTTCCCAGAGCCCCACCGACCCCAGCAGAGTCTTGAGCTGCTTCTTTAGTGGATCTTCACACAGGGAATAGCAAGTTCTTATTTTTGGTGACAATAAGGACTGAAATAAAACAGAATTCATTTTGTAATTGCAAGACTGAATATCCTACACATGAGTAAATAACTTACAGAACAGGACTTAGAAATGAGACATTTAAATCAATCTGTTTAGAGGCTGGTTGTCTTATATAACTACCACATTTTGCACACCTCCATGTCTGGAATTTATGTAATTATTTCAGGAAACAATTTGCATAATCAAATAATTTGCATATGCTCACCTTAAGCAGAAGGATATATTTCATGCTGGAGGATGTGTCAGCCTGTTTGACAGTTTGGGTGAATGAAGCCTACAACTAGAAACACAGAGAGTTTGTGTTCATTGTGCCTTCCACTTTTTCCCATTCTATTTCTAATGGTGAAAATGGAAAGGATCTGGAAAGCACAGGGAATGTTAAAATCTATTTTCATTTGTCTCCCTACTCTGTGTGAATTTTATGTGCTGCTTTTTCACTCTCCTTAAATGTCTTCTCTTCTTCCTACTTGTCCTTATCAAGGGTTGTCACCCTGTTCTTCACATCTTCACATCATACATAGCACTAGTTACTGAGTCAAAATCATCCCAACAGGCGTGCTGGCATGGATTGCTAAATATTTGAAGTGTGTATGGCAGCTCTTCTTCTTCACAGTCTGATAAAAATTTTCTTCTGGCAAAGGATACAGAAAATGGCCTTGCATTAACTTTGCCTCCCATATTTAAAAGGCATTTGCAGTGAAACTAGACATTTTGTTGGCTTTCAGTGTAGGTATGAAGTCTTACTCTAGCATTGCATTAGGATTTCATGCCCTTGGTGAAAATGAAATAATTGTTATCCTTCATATGAACAAGGGCATGATCTGTCAGCTGTAGATCTGCAAACTGAATTCTTGTCTTCTAATTCCAACATTTGCATTATAATCCATTAACTTTTCACTGTGCATTTATTCTAAAACTTGAGATTGCTGCAGCCATGCAAGAATGAAGGGATACAGGCTGTTTGTACAGCCTTTCCTTCATGTCAACTCTAAAAAAAGCCTAGGGATGAAAAGAAAAAAAATCCTTGTCATTCTACTTATCCAACAGAACTCCATAAAAGGACCTTGTATGAAATTGTGTGCACATCCAAGTGACAAAATCTATACTAACTTGGGAATTGATTTTACTGAATTACATTGGGATGCTTTCAGTGACATTGTCAATAAAATTGACTAAGAACAAAACATCAAAACACAAATTATTAGGTGCATTTCACTGATACTTGTACAGCTAGATTAGTAGCATTCTGTATCTGGTTGGATATTGACCAGAAATTACTAAGCCTCTGATCCTTGAAATTTTCATGAATAACACAAAAGGAAGCTGCTAATCTTTTATTATTCATTTTTGCAAGATTCCAGCTGTGCCATTAGTGAGAAAAATTATCACAAAATTAAGAACTGTAGTATTTCTACACCTAATAATTTAAATCTCAGTGATGCAAAATGGAAAGCATCAGTGTCTACCTTTAGATCCTTCAGCCTTATCGATTCCTTTTACAATCATCTATACCAAGTGTGGAATCTCCTACTGCTTTTTTCGAAAGTTTATCAATGCCCTTAGAAATACATATATACTTTGGCTTTTCTGGACTCATTCCTGGGAAATCATCTTAAAGTTTGGGAAATATATACATTAAAAAAAAAGGAGAAAATAAATAAAATCTCTGCTTCTGATGATTCTAAAACATATGCCTCAGAAATATATTTTGACGAGTCTTTTCTATTTTTAATAACATCTCACAGTTAACACATCGAGTGAAACAACTTCCTGTCTGAACACAATGTTCAGAGCACTTTAATTTTTTACACTGTAAATCTTGCTGGGTCTTAAATGTAGAAATACATTGATCTTATTATGTTGAAGAATCATCTCCTTAAAAAATTAACAAAAGAACAAGAAGCACAGTAAAAACCCATCATTTTTTGTTCTGTGCAAATAAAGAAAATTTCACAGCCAATGACAGTTTTGGACACATGTATGTGAAACCTATGATTCTATTGTTTTATTTAATTCCAGCTAATACCATTTCAGTTATGGGAGCAGGTACTTGGCTCTGAATCTGTACCTCTGGCAACACAGACAGGGCACCTGCTAAGTTTTGTTCCCCACTGCTGTGGTTTATACACAGGTGTCTGCAACTACCATGCAGCCTCTCACTCTCTCCCCCGCTGGGGAGGAGAATTGAAAAACTGTAAAATACATGGGGTGAGATAAAAAACATTTAATAAATGAAATAAAATATAACAATAACAACTGCAGCAACAACAAAAACAGTAATAATAATAACAGGGAGGGGGAGAGGGATGGATGGAGGGAGGGAAGTAAAACCCAAGAGGAACAAGTGATACTCAATATATTTACTCATCACACACTCCCTGATGCCCAGCCCATTCCCCATCCAGCCCCTTCCAGTTTATATACTGGACATGACATCTATACTATGGAATATCCCATTGGGCACTTTGGGCCAGGTGTCCCAGCCATGCTTCCTCCCAGCTGCTTGTGCCTTTGCTTCCTGGCAGAGCACGGGAAACTGAGAAGTCCTTGACCTAAGGTAAGCACAATTTAGCAACAGCCAAACTATCCGTGTGTTACCAACATTATTCTCATACTAAATACAAAACACAGCACTGTACCAGCTGCTAAGAAGAAAATTCAATTTATCTCAGCCAAAAGCAGGACACCTGTCCATATGGATTTAGTAAAACAGTTCCTATACCCCAGGAAGTTCTGCAACACAATACTAATTTTCTGGCTCTAACAGCAAAATTCCTTTGTTCATATTAGAAACCCTTTCCTGACAGAGAAATCACTAGTCAGAGCCAACAAACTGGAAGCTTCTTCCACAACATCAAGGATAGAGTAAGGCTGGACTGTGAGAAGTCTGTCCTTAGAAATGTTGGCTTGTGCTTCTGTGCAAAGCAAAGGACAGCAGAAAGGCAAGAATACAGGTTTTACACAGTGTAAAACCATCACAGTGCATGCTTACAGCTATTCTGCAGAATTTATACTGGCTTTATGTAAATGATAATTTATTCATCTCCCCCTCCAAAAAAAGACCTTTAACATTTTCCTGATATTTAATCTTGAAAATTTTTGACAGTGATGATGATTATATAGAATATTTCTGCCTAAGGATGCCCAATTTTTTCTGTGACTGGGCAAGCTTCAAACAGCTTTCTTCCAGGGAGGTATGGCTTTTGTCTTAACTTGGATGAGATCAAGGATAGAGCCCAAATTGAAAACATTAAGAACAAATGGTTATCTTGGAAGTTCA
Organism: Pomatostomus ruficeps; assembly: GCA_013400735.1. Taxonomy (NCBI): domain Eukaryota; kingdom Metazoa; phylum Chordata; class Aves; order Passeriformes; family Timaliidae; genus Pomatostomus; species Pomatostomus ruficeps. The sequence goes on from VYZT01011149.1 coordinate 33,874, forward strand.
AGACTAATTTGGCTGAAGTAAAAAAAGAAATATTATCTTGGAGATAGCTAATTAAGAAGTAGAATAAGTAATTAAATGTTTTTTCTGGACTGACCATAAAATGTAAATCATAGTTAGCTTAGGTGAAACAGAGGTCACCTGTTTTAAATACTTAAATTAGTGAATTTTGAATGTATTCCTCTTTTATCCACCCTTTAAATTTCAAATATTACCTCCAAATCAATTATTATATTCATACTCAAATAATTTCAAAGTAAAATAGAAGTGCTACAGAAACTTAAAAGTCAAGTCCTAACATAATTTGAGATGAGATAGACATGATGAAAAAATTCAGATATTAACTTTTGAAACATTCTTGAACTGAATAATTATATGAAGATATTAGCCTTGAACCAGTTCTGTAAATGTGCTGGCTTAAAACACAGCTAGAAAGTTAAACCCACTCAAGCTGCTCCCTTTTTTCCCTGCCCCTTCTGACAATGGAGGAAAATTCGGTAGGATTATAAAGAGGAATCACAATTTACAGTAATTAAAATTTGGGTAACTACAATGGGAACAGACCTCAACACAGCCAGCGTTATCAGCAGCTAGCTATAAAATGGGCTTGACTCAGGACTGCTTTCATAAACTCTTGTGGGTCACTGCTAATGTGTCTTCTGGTGGCCCCCTCAGCTGGGGTGAAGGCTGCTGTGGAGAAACAGGGGTGCTAACAGGTTGCTGGAGGGCTGATCACTTCTTGCTGGGAGGTAGCGTGACATGTGAGAAATCTCACCCACAGTGAGCCTGCAGAGTGACCCGGAAACTAAGTGAGGTGTAAGGATGAGACTAGTGGTTTTTCTAAAGTTTTGCTTGAGATTTAAGTGGTTCTTTGGTCCTCTGTGCACACCTGCTGTCCTTAAGCCCTGGCAAACTGCCTGAACAAATATACAACTCCCCAACTACTTGTTTGACCAGGCAACACAGTGGCCTGTGTGGGAAGAGAGGACCCACTGAAAACAGTCACCTGAACTCCCAGCACCTTAAATATGCCTGTCTACATCCTTGTGGAGTGACCTGGAGGGTCGTAGACAGTTCCTGGCATAGAAATGGTCAGACTGTGAGTAGATAAGACATTTCCATCAGGTTCCCAGGTGCTTGAGGAGCAGGAGGTGAGCCAGGCACCCTTGCAGCCCCTAGGGAGAGAGATCACAGTTGGTTATGGATCCACACTGCAGCCTGTGGAGGACCACACACTGCAGCAGATGGAGGTTCCCTGAAGGAATTGTAATCTGTGGAAACTCCATGCTAGAACAGGTTTATCCTGAAGGATGGCAGCCTGTAGGAAAGACCACAGTGGAGCAGGGGAAGAGTGTGGGAAGAAAGGAACAGTAGAGAGAAGCTGTTATGGGGTTGGGTTTTTTTTTTTGTCTTTGTTTCTCATCATCCAACACTATTTTAATTGGGAACAAATGAATTTTTTTTTTCCAAGTCAAATGACAGTTTTTTTCCAAGCCCATGACAGTAACTGTTAAGTGATCTCACTGTCCTTATCTCAACCTATGAGATTTCCAATCTTGTTTTCTTTCCCCAGTCCTGTTTCGGAGAGGGAGAGAGTGGCTGAGCAGGCATGTGGCATTCAGCCAAGGTTAACTACAGTAAACAGTAGAAATTATTCATGTAGATATAGAAATAGTTTCAAAGAATAGTCTTATGTACAGATATGAGATGCTTCAGAGATATTTTACATGTAAGTGGTATAATTGAAGTGGATGGTGCATGTGCTGGGGTGCCTTAGAGGGCTATGATCAGCTGGAGAATCTAAAATCAGGAAGGCAACATTTTGAAGAGTCTTATGCCATTGAGCTGAAGGTGCTGCTGTCAGCAGTGGAGACACCCATTGCACCAAGTTGTAGGGGACCATCCTGTTCAGGAGATTTGACCCCCCACATGACCATTCCTATGCCAAGATGTCAATAACTTGATTTCTCTTTTTAACCAGTGCTCTCTCCATGCAGTGAAATTGTTACCTACAGCACAAAAGGAACCTACACAAGCCTAAATGCTTTTTCTGATCATCATCTTCAATTAAAATCATTAGTTCTGTTATTGTTTAGGAGAGTGAAAGAGAAGTTTAAGACAGAACTTAAAAGCTTAACTATAATCACTAATATTGTAGTGATTTATGTCCTAAAAAAATCCCTGCTGTGCAATGTATCAATATAATTTTTGGATATTGACAGGAACATATTTTTACATTTCTCTTGAAGTTTGCTTAAAAATAGGTAACTTTTCTTAGAATTCTGCTTCTTAGTGTTTGGAATTAAGAACACAGTTATAAAAGTCATTCTTTAAAAGCACAAAAATTTAATATTCATTATTTTATGGTATGTGTCAGTGAAAGAATTTTCCTGCTAATTCTATATTCTGAAGTATTCTTCTAGTATTAGCAGCAGTATAATAAAAAGCAAGATCCAATTTGAAGAAGCACAAAGGTTTCGCATTTTTTTTGATGAAAACCTGGGGTAGTGGAAGATATGGAGAAATAATTATATGGTGTGATAATATAAAAACTGCAGGTTTGTGTGTCTTCATATAACTACTGAGTATGAGATCCTATGTTTGTTAATTAAAGACTTTTCTATTTCCACTAGATTGCTGCTTCTGAAGGACTAGCTTCTTAGCATAAAATTAATTAACCTTCAGAAGACAGTCTGAGGTACTTCAACAACCCCACTGCTGCAAAAAAAAATCATATTGCAGGATGTTTCACAACTCTTTTCAAGGCCTTCTACTGTATGTGTGATGAGAGAGTATAAAATATTAGATATCCTTTTATTTTGCATTAGGTGCTGGACGAACACAGAAGACAATTATTTCTGCACTATATATCAGAACAGTGTGTATTCTCACATTTCATGAGGTATTGGAACATTACAATGAAACATGTAGAGGAGATCATATCAGTGTTACTCTCCTTGCTCCTTATCCTATAAAACTAATGTTCACTTCTCTGAGCTCATTCCCTTCCCACCAAAGTAACTACAATGCATTGTTACTGAATATAAGAAGCTTTTGAAGAAGGCCTGGTTTTAATTCACATCATAAAACCATCATATCTTTGCTCCAGATATCAAATCATTTGGCCTTTTTTGTGTCCTCCTTTTGCAGGCAAGGAAAATGAAGAATGCACCTAGACATGGTACCAAAGCAGAAAGAAAGGCAGAGTATTCATGTCTAAATCCTCCTGCTTTTTGACCAAGAACTTTATAGATGGTTAAACTCCTAACCTTGCCAATAAACCTCCTGAAATGTCATGTTAGGATCTGATTTGATTTACATAGCCTTAGTGAATGAATTTAGGGATGAAGTATTTTTTCAAACAATAGAACTTATCATGGTTCACCACCTGATGTTACCCAGTGGTCTGACTTGCATGCATCAGCTTTTTATCATATATTTAGGAGTATTATGGGGGCTTTAAGTGTGGACAAGAGTGCAGCAAAGCCACACAGACAGAATATTGAACTGAGAATTAAATTATGAGCTGCCCTACAGCCTCTGTACTATATTTTCTCCCTTTTATTCTGGCTCTGTGATTTTAGTTTTCCCATCTGTAAGCTGAGAATAACAGTGTTGCTTCTCCTAAAACAAGTGTTAAGAAGATTTAAAATAGACTATTATTGTTCTAGATGTGCTCTACATAGAAAACCACATGCTTAAGTGAAGGAAAAGATGTTTCCATATGCATTGCACTTAACGTTGTCATACTCCAGTTCTACATCTGCTGCTGCCAGACATTTGCCAGCCTTCTAAGATGTTGCTACTTAAGCTCATATACAAGAGAAATGGAAAGTGGAGAATTATGGGATTTGATAAAGTCTTATGTGCCAAGGTTAGTTCTTTTTTTATCTGGTGCCAAGACTAATAAACCATTTAGCAATAGCTGCCTCCTGCAATCTTCAAAAATTATTGGACTGTTTCAACATTCCTTATTATAAGAGAAAGACATATTTCCTTTTCCATCCCCACTATATTTTATTTCTAATGGAAACGTCTAATGCTTTTTTGCTAAAGCCAACTGATTTAAGTATAATGAATTTTGTGATCAGAATACCCACATAATCCTATTCTTCCTAAACCACTGTGATTTATTCTTGCCCCAAACAGAAAATTCTGCATGTGTCTTTCAAGGATCCAAGGCCCAGCACTGATACCATGGCTCAGAGACCAGAAGAATTTGCTACATTTTGAGAAAGATCAGAGAGCACCATGCAAGATAAGAAATGTTGACAGAACTGTAGAGGCAGAGCTCATTAGTACCTAAAAAATTCAAGATGGAATACCAATGAAATACACAGGCTTAAAATCCTAAAGCAAAAACGTGGAAAATCATCAGCCTGAGAGGATTTGCAAGACAGGAAACTGCCAACACAGAGGGGTCCTTCCTGCCTGAAAGATGCCTGACTGACCAGCAAAGGCTCTTCTATGATTTACTTGGGGGGTTGAACCCACTGCTGCTTAGCCTAATAGATTCTAAACTCCTTGTGGTCTTGTCTGTGCATTAGGAAATACATAATCCCTTTATGCCTTATTTATTTTTCTGTGTGTGTGCCTGGGTATTTATGCAAACACACAAATATAAACATATATGTGTGTTTCTACTGATAATTCTATTTGCAAGGACTCTTCCTGCTCTGCTAAAAGAGGTCACACAGTCTCTCTTTCAGTATTACAAATTAGAACATTTAAAGCAATTCATGTAAAATAACATCTATATAAGTAGGTAAATGCTATGCTCTTCACCTCCTCTGGAGAGAGTTATTGAAACACTAGGACAGTTTAAAATAAACATAATAATAGTTCTCCATCTATTCTCAGTCCTTGTGACATTCAAGAATTTCAATATGAAAGGCTGACTTTGCTGAAGGATAGTGCTGGGCGTTCTAAGTTACCAATTAGGATGCAAACCTGAATCCTACCTATTGCTAAAATATAGTCCATTTGCATAAAAAAAAAAAAAAAAAGACAGTCAAACAAACAAGCATGCTTCTTCTGGAATCTAAAGTAACTGAGACATAAACCTGGCTTTCGGCCAAGAAAATCACCTATTTGAAAAAGAAAATGACATGAGAAAACTTTCTTATTTCAAAGATTGTTTGTAGTGAAATAAATGTCAAGTCCTTCATAGTATCAGATCGACACATACATTTCTTCATCCCAAACTGAAAATAATTTATTTGATATATTTTGGTTCATCATGCAAATAATAGAATTAAAACCAAAACCAAAACAAACAAACCATAACAGAGCTGGATGTTTAGCATGATTTATTTGTATTTTGAGACTCTCTTACTAAAACTTCAGGAGGCATCTAAAGCCAGAAGAGTTTACATGCTCAAACCACCCCAATTCTTATAAGTTATTCAGGTCCTAAATTAATGCTTTTGTGCCTTATAAAATTAAGATATGAAGATTGCAGAAGCCTGAATACAAACAGGTTCTAAAAATCCAGTTTTATTTACAAGTCTCCTTCAGATAAAAAGTAATTAGTGAATCTGCATTCCATAAGCAGTTCCACAGATTTTTGTCATATCAACCCAGGTGAATGTCACCACTTTCTGTAATTTATACATGGACAGAAGCTCACTTGCAGATGTCTAAACTACTGAATTTTCTGTTATTGTTTTAAGCTTCTTAGAATCTTCTAACATCTTTTGCTGAGAAAACAAAATGTCTTCCAAAGGAGTACCACATTACTTTTAAAGCAGTTGAAATCAACTCCTTCTGGAATTTGCAAGTGAGAGGAAAATGTCTTAGTGGCATGCCACATCTACACATTTGTACCAACAAAGCTATTAATAGACTACTAGAGCTGTAAAAACAAGCACTCTGAAGTAGCAAATGTCAGAGCTAAATTTATTCTCTATGACCTTAATTCATTCTTTTTCATGGCATGCTCATTACAATAAAGGATCTAATTACATAATCACCTAATACGTTTGGGGTTCCTTGTGAAATCTGTTCAGGTTACTTCAGAAACAATTTGCAATTATAATAAAACAGAGGGAAAAAAATACCCTTGTCACACATCATTCAGAGAAATCACCTCCAGAACTAGAAGTGTACTCCTAAATTAAGTTGCTGAGGTAAGTGTGGTGAGTATATTAATTCTGTTGGAATGACATGACTGTATTTAGTATAATTTTTATTATTAGTAGTAGTAGTAGTACTCAAGTTGAAAAAAATTATTTCATATATCATGGTCAGACATGAGTTTAGATATATCTTTGCTAATCTTGAGAAGGATAGACTGGGATTCTCTAGGTGTTTCTGAATACAGTAATGAGATTCACCCCTCACCTAAACATTAACATCTTGCTCCTAGCTACTTTCAGTTTATATTAGCAAGTACCAACCCTTAGTTGCAAAATTCAGTCTAAACTATGCAAAGGAAAGAAAGCAACATTCTTCTTTGCAAAATGGGACACAATGAAACCAAAACATGGGGTTTTTTCCCTCAGTAGGTCTTTGATATACTGTATATATATATAATTCCACAGTCAGCCATTCAGTTCTGTTCCATGTGACGTGTGTCAGCTGCTACAGAAAAGAAAATCTTTCCTGTCACAATCAGCACACACATCGATTTCAGCAGGTCCCCAAGGGTTCCATCTGATTCTTATCTGACTGCAAAACAAGTGATCTTGGATTCTGGACCTGTGCATTCCTCCAGGCACAGAGCAATTTTTCTCTCTGTAAATGCTAACAATCCTAAGGATGATGACGTGATCTAGTGAACTTGTTAAGCCATTACTGAATTGACTGCTTATTGGAAAGTAAAACCATAGAAATGAGAAGTGGTTCTCAGTGTAAAACTTTTCTCTGAGTTGTTCATTTTATATTAATAAGTTTAGAGGCAAACATAATTAATGCATGAATATACATAGGGTTGATAGGAGCATATTGATTGAGTTTTTGACTAGATCTTGATTAAGATGACCAAAAATGACAGTGCAACTGAACTTCACATCTATTTTTTACTTTTATCAGTCAGAAAAAGATTTAAAGAAGAGTTTATATAGTGGATATTTTAACAAAAGAAAATGTATGGAAAAAAGGAACTACAGAGATTGAGAAGAAAACAATCTAAATTGGATAATTATAAACTAAAACTTGTTTATCTATTCTTTACAAGGTTTTTTCCTACCACTGGTTATTTCATCTGAGTAGAGTTTGGAAATTCTATTCAGCCTTAGCATTTGTGGATACACTCATGGATTAGACAATGGTTTCCTAAACCCAGCAACCAAACTCAGTGTTTCCCAATTTTTTTTTTTTTTTCCTGACAAAGGATAACACAAACTTCTTATCAGAAGTTTCAAAATTGTCCTTGTATACTTAGTAATTCACAGACTGGTCTTTGTTCTTATATTGTCATTAACCTTCATAGTTTTAAAAAAAAATCTTTCTTCAATGGTTTTGAAGATGTGGCACAATGCATGTCCTTCACCTGTGTGGACAGAAAAAGAATGGAACTGGGGGAAAAAGAAGTCTATTTAATGCAAAATTAATACCTAGAACTAGATAAAAAGTGTACAATTTGACGTAATTCTTTAAAATTTAGATAAATTTCTCCTGGAGTCAAAGACTGCAAAGGAGTGGCATGTGGCTTACCATTTACAGATCAATACAGGGTCTGCCTCAAACAACAGAGACCTGCTTCAAAGACCTTCCTCAGACAATGAAAAGGGAGTATCCTTTTGCACTTGTCTAAAGAGGCTTTAAAAGTAACAAATGTTTCTTTATCATAATTGATTTTTACTTCAGTAATGGTTACTTTCAAGTAATATACTCATATCTTAATCAACTTTTCTCCCAACCTCTTGATCTTCAGAAAATTTAACTTTTGGCTGGTAAAACTTGTTTTATGTTCTACCAATTTCTAACTCACATTCCTTACAATAACAATTCATTAGTCACACTAAATTTTAACAACTCTCACTAAGAAAAGAGTGTTTCAGAAGAAACCAAATACTGCATTTAATTGGCATATGCATCAACAAAACTAAAATTAATCCAACCTTTCAGCAGATTGGGGGTTTTTATTTAGGCTTCTGCACCTACTTTGTCTGCTTAAACACACTGCACTCCTAAATGCAGGTAGCCCTGGCACAAATACCATGTAGGGGAGTTACAATATGTGTGTTATTGTATTTATAGTGAGATGGCTACAACAGCTGTGTACCCAGGTGCTCAAAAAGGCCAACAACACCTGTTTTGCGTCAGAAAGGGGGTGGCCAGAAGACCAGGGCACAGATTGTCCCCCTGTGGGCACTGTGAGGCCAGTGAACTCACGTGCTGGGTTCACTTTTGGGCCCCTCACTG
>VYZT01011150.1:10654-85344 GCA_013400735.1 Pomatostomus ruficeps
CTCGCTCTGCCCCTGCCATAGAATAGAGACTGATTGGTTCGTCTACCTGAACGTACGTAAATGTTTGACACTGTCCTGTGCAACACCTTTGTCTCTAAATTGGAGAGACATAGATTTGATGGATGGACTATTTGGTGCAAAAAGAACTGGCTGGATCATCACACACAGAGTGGTGCTCAACATCTCATTGTCCACATGGACACCAGAGGTGAGTGGTATCCCTCAGGGGTTGGAACTGGGGCCAATACTGTCAAATATCTTTGTCAGTGACACAGACAGTGGGACCAAGTGCACAAGTTTGCTGATGACACCAAGCTGTGGGGTGACACCTGATGCTGGAGGGAAGGGATGCCATCCAGAGACCTTGACATGCTTAAGAGGTGGGCTGATGTAAGCCTCAAGAAGTTCAACGAAGTGAAGTGTAAGGTCCTGCACCTGGGTTGTGGGCACCTACAGGCTGGGCAGAGAAGTGACTGAGAGCTGCCCTGAGTAGAAAGACAAGGGAATGATGGTCAGTGAAAAAATCACCATGAGCCAGCAGTGTGTGCTCACAGACCAGAAAGCCAAGTGGAACCTGGCTACATCCAAAGCAGCACAGCCAGCTGGTTGAAGGAGGCAATTTTTCCCCTCTACTTCACTCTTGTGAGCACTGCATGCAGCCCTGGTGTTCCTAACATAAGAAGGACATTGAATTGTTGGAACAAGTCCAGGGGAGGGTCACAAAGCTGCTAAGAGGACTGGAGCACCTCCTCTATGGAGACAGGCTGAGAAAGTTGGGGCTGTTCAGCCTGGAGAAGAGAACATTGTGTGGAGACTTCATAGCAACCTTCCAGCATCTGAGGGGAGCCTACAGGCCAGCCAGAGGCACTCTTCATCAGGAACTGTAGTGACAGGACAAGGAGTAATGGGTACAAACTGAAAGAGGGGAAATTTAGGTCAGATACTAGAAGAAATCTTTTACTGTGAGGGTGGTGAGACACTGGAACAGTTTGCCCAGGGAGGCTGCAGGTGCCACAACCCTGGAGGTGTTCAAAGCCAGGTTTGATAAGGCCTTGAGAAACCCGGTCTAGTGGGAGATGTCTCTGCCCATGGCAGCAGGGGTTGAGACTAGATGATGACTAAGGTCCATTCCAACCTTTTCACATTCTATGATTCTATGTTATGTCAAGATCTCAACTAATAGGTCCCAAAGCCATGTTTAAATCAGGTCTAAGAGCAAAAGAATTTGTGTAATGTCAAGATGGTCACTGTCACAACTAATATGAAATTAGGAACTCTCCAGAAATGACAAGGTTCTCCTTAAGTGCACTATCCCTTGATCAGATTTTCAGCTTCTGACTTTCTGAAAGAATTTCAAAAGTCAGATGGTATTTGATGTCCCCCTACAAAATATGCATCTCTCCCCTCTTAATGATGACTTCACTCTCCAAATGCTAATTGTACCATGCTGCCTCTGTTCTTAAGATCCAGCTTTAGCCTTCTGCCTCTATAATTGCTATCTCCAAATTCCACGTTTCTTTGCCTGTTGTCACTAGCAGAAGTTGAAACAGGACATTAGTCCCATGATATTCCCTCCGTACAGACATTTCACCATCTTGTAAATTACAGATTTTATACCTGTATTATCCAGAAAGTCAGTGAGCTGATAGACAGATATACATCTATCATAGCTCCCCTCTTACTGCCCACTCACACTGGCCAATTCATTGGCAACTGTGTGTCATGATGATGAAATAGTTTTGTTTCTCCACAACATACTTAATCCAAAATCACAGCTGTAACCTGCTATCACTATACCACAGGTTACCAACAAGATTAGCAACAGTGATTCTTCAGTTATTTCAGCTGTTAAGGAATTTCTCTGAAATTAAAACATCTCTGGTGTTTAGTATGGTCACAATTACAGATTATGCTATTGAACAGAAGTGTTAATTTATGTTTGATAATCAGATACGACATAATTCATAGTTTGTAAGAGTTCACAGCTTGTCCAAAGTGTACTGCCCTCTATATATCCAGCAGATAAGTATTTTATCATTCTGAGAGCTGTACAAGACTTGATATTTAACAAATTATTGCAGTATTTTATTATTTTGTTTGTTCAGGCCCAACTTCATCTGCCAAAAACAGCCTCTTTAACAGAAAGCTCTTCCAGGATTCAAAAATCTTTCTCACTACTGGAGAAATTGAGGCTAGGGAGAAGGGATGCTAAAACAACATTTGATGTGCCTTCAACTGTTTTCAAGAATTACAAAGCAGGCATGCAACTTAAAATTAAAACCAGAAAAATGCCTTCTTAAACAAAGGAACTAGAGTGTTTACCATGAGTTTCCCCACTTAAGCATTAATTTGTTTCACTTTTAACATGCAGCTATGTTTGTTTTTCACTGCAAGACAAATGTGGCCCAGATAACACAGGACCGTGCAAACAAGCACAAAGTGGAAATTTTCTGTCCATTATTGAATATTTCTTCTCAAGATTCATGTTTTCTGAACATTGCAGTGAAACAGCTGCAAAGATTTGACATGCTTGGCTCAACTGTTAATTTCCCAGTCCTGCCACAGGAGCTTGTTGATCAAAGTAATTGCTAGATTACTATTCAGGGCTTCCAAATTCACTAGAATGTGGTTGCTGAAAGACAGACACAACGGGACTCAGTTGTCATGTGCATTCCAGTGCATTATGTTCACTGTTAGTGAAATACAGACTGAACCACCGAGATAGAAATGCTATGATAGGAGAAGTTTTAATTGTTGATACAATTATTTGGAACATTTGAGGCAATTTAACAATGAAAAAGTAATTTGGTACCTTGTACAAGATCTTTTTTACTTCATCTCAGTTGAGGTTGAGTAAAATTTTTTGCAATGTCACCATTGCCAGCAATATTTTTGCTCTAGCAATTTAATGCTGCTTAGAGAACAATTCCTGTTTTCTCTTTTAAATAACCGTTTCATCACTATATTTTTCAAAATGTGATTTACAATATGAATCTTGGTTTCTTATAACTTTTGTTTGGACTGTCTTATCAAGATGCAGGGTAAGTTAGCATCAAAGCAGAAAAGCATTCTTCTGCACTAAAACTTCCTTAGAAGGCATTATGGAATACACAAAGATGGCTTATTTCATTGATAAAAAATGTTAAATTAGAAACAGTGTACTCTAAAGGAAAGGAAAATGAACAGAGAAATTGAAATTCTATGCTCACATAGGGCTTTACCCAAGTTCCATGAAGTTTTCTCAGTTTATTACTCCTTTGGCTCTCCACCTTTTCTTTATAACTATCTGATGGAGGGCCTGTTTCCTCCTATTACTTTGTATATATTTTGTTAATGCAACCTTAATTACATCTCTAATCTTTCTATCTTCAAATACCATGAATGATTTAAAAAATAAGTTCTGCTTTGAAATAAAACACCAAAATCTAAATTTGTTAGAAAACGATCAATTGAAAGTGTGACAATAAAAAGCTGTGTGAAGCAAAGAACACAAGACATAATACATCCAGGTTTTTTGCTGTCTCATGCCAGTCTAGCTGGGCTGCTGGTGCCACTCACGCTGGAGAGATTCGTGCAGAGCATGTGCTTGCTGGACACCCACATGACCTGCCTGGCTGTGAAGAGCCACGGCTGGAGTTCCAGCTGCCTTCGTGATGACTCCCCAAACCCAAAACGCCTGCATGACCACCCCAGCTCTGAGACCACCACGGCTGGTGGTGCCCACCGGGTGCAAAAGTTATTGGATGGAGGGGGACTTAGAGATAGACAGACAAGACCATCACATGGAAATGGTTAACGACGGAAGCCCAGGTAAAACAGTCAGAAAACAGCCAACCCCAGAAAATTTTTAAGAATTACTTTCTGCAAATATGGAGAAGTAATTGCTTACCCTCCGTTTCTGCATTTTGGGCTGGTTTGTCTATATCTGTATGATCTAAGAACACTGGATCATTATTGGATCATTATTGTTTGGCAAGCAACAACCCCAGTATAAAGAAATTTTATAAATCATCTGTTTAGGGAAAATATGACAAAATATAAAACATGTAAGGAGCAATATAACTGTCATTTCAGATTATATAAATGACAGGGTTTTATTTTGTGTGCTTCATTTTCAATTCTGACCAAAGGTAAGGAATACTTAACAGAAAAACATGTACTCCTGCAGTACTTGAATTATAATCAGAAATTATGGAAAACTGCTGACAGAATGTGTTCATATAAGACCCCCACCAGATTTAAAGGAAGACAGGCATGCTGTTCTGCATGAACTTCTGAAACCAGTCTCTTATTGTACTACCTTAAACAGTGAGAATTACTACTCCAAATTCCCATTAAGATAGTAAGATATATCTAGGGAAGAGTGACTAAGGTTGCACACTTTTGGGGGCCAGAATAATTTATTTCTTGTCCATTTTCAGAGTATGTAAATGAGACACTGAGTCTTGCTCCCAGTACCTGAGGTTTCTAGATTTGAAACAAGCATGTGAAAGCAAAACTGTTAAATACGAAAGAATGGGGTTTGTATTATCAGTAGTGCTATCTGTAACTGATCAATCATGCATGTTAGTTGGAAATTGTATTTCTAAAATTAAGATAAATTGAACAGTGTATTTCTAAACGTTTTAATACAAATCTGTTAGAAATACTGCAGGCAGCCCATTGCACTTAAAATACCTAGAATTATACTTCCAAAAAATAAGTGTTATTAACTTGAACAGAATTGCTTTGGTGATGCTAAACTGAGGAAATCCAAAGCTTTCAATGCATTCCACTGTAAAATACAAGGATTTCTCTCCATTCCAGATTATTTGTCTTTAAAATGTGATTTATATCACAACAGTATCATTGGATATTGACACTCCTGGCTGCTGACAAGTTAGACCATTTTGTTTTATGTATTCATTATGACTTTTTGACTCACAAAATTATCCATCAGCATGCCAGAAATCCTTGATTTACTAAGGATCCTTAGCTTTTAACAAGCCTATATTTAGGCTCCCTGGACAGCTCTTTACTTATCTTGTCAGTGCTTAACATATTTTCGTATCCTGAAAAGCAGGAGCAAAATGCAGTCAGAAGGAAATTATGAGAAGTCCACCTACTGGCTACTTAGAAGCATAACTAATAACATTATTTTATTCTGTAACTTCCATGAGAACTTTATACAATGACAGATCTTGGTGTTAAGCATACATGAGTGAAGCTGGCTTGCTGAAATACTGAAAAATTTAAAATAATTGTGAATAACTGATAGTAAATTCTTCTGTGATTTGGTCAAATGCTTTCTTGTTGTAAAATATTCAATTTCAGTGAGTGAACTTTTGATCAGATGTGAAGTGACTGGGGGGAAAAAAAAATCTGGTAACATGGTAACTAACATATTTGGCTGCACCTCAAGTCCTGTGTCCAGTTCTGGTCTCATTTCAAGAAAAACATTCAAGTGCTGGAGGACGTCCAGAGAAGGGCAACGGAGCTGGTGAAGGGTTTGGAGCACAAGTCCTATAGGAGCAGCTGAGTGAGCTGGGGGTGTTTAGTCTGGAGAAAAGGAGGCTCAGGGGAGACCTGATCGCTCTCTACAACTGCCTGACAGGAGGGTGTAGCCAAGTGGGGGTGGGTCTCTTCTCCCAAGCAGCCAGTTACAGGACAAGAGGAAATGGCCTCAAATTGCACCAGGGGAGGTTTAGGTTGGACATCAAGGTGAATTTCTTCTCAGGAAGGGTGATTAGACATTGGAATGGGCTGCTCAGGGAGGTGGTGGAGTCACCATTCCTGGAGATGCTCAAGAAATGACTGGACGTGGCACTCAGTGCCATGGTTGAGTTGAGAAGGTGGTGTTCAGCCAAAGGTTGGGCTTGATGATCTGAAAGGTCTTTTGCAATCTTATTGATTCTGTAATCCCATGGAGGATATTAAGATTAAAGATTCAGAAGACATGAAAGTAAGTAAAGTGTGAAAAGATAGAGAAATGATAAGACTGAACAAGAAATTTCTTTGACTGAGTACATCGAATTCACCAGACTCACTCATTGCTTTCAGAGAGTTTGAGAAAAGAAGTATTAACAGATTTGGGGATTAAAAAGTTCCAGGTTAATGCCAAGTTTCACCATTATAAAACCAGCATATTTGGATGAAACTCTTTTCACAGAATACTAATACATTTATTCACAATCATGTAGTTATTTCTCATTGAAACAACACTGTGAATAAAGGTTAGAACTTAAAGTCCATTTTAAAGTCAATTTTGAGCTTGGAGAGCTAAAGAACAAACGCATGGTCACACAAACTTGTAAGGAAAAGGGCAAGCTCCAACACAGGCACCTCACCACAGAGGTTTATAATTTAGTCAAGGACTTCTCATTTTTATTGTCAATAGATTCAATTTCTAATCCTGATTCATGTAATATTAGCAAACACACACAGCAGTTTTGAATTCTTTACCATTAACTCTTGTCCTAATTAGATGCAGCTACATGCAGTGGCAATTACCCAAGAGAATTTATGAACTTGAGATGTAATTAAACCTTTTTCATTTCTATTTTGCTCTAATGTATGATGCAGAGATCAGTACACAGGAAAAAAATCAGTTGGAGAAAAAATAAAATGGAAATCTCAACTGCTGAGGCCCAAGGGAAACAGCTGAAAGGCAGGAGGTACAAATTAATTAATAGAAAGATAAATTTTCACCTGAGGATAAAGCACTGGGGACGCTGCTCCTGGAATAGCATGTGGTAAGCTCTTTCAGCACAGGAAAATATATGTGGGGGAAGAGAGGAACACAGTTTTCCAGAGTTACTTAAATAAAGCTGGGTGACCTGAAATATTGCAGAAAATTAAAATTATAAATATATTTCAAAACATATTATATGAAACATATATTATGTTTCACGCCCCTAATCTTGGATCTTTTGCAAAGCTTTCAAAGCACTATAAACAGAATCTCTCTATGTATAGAAGTGATACTGTTACAATATCTATGAAGATCTTAATTACAGAAAATAGAGCTTTAAACACAGAAGGTCTAATTGAGATACAAAATTAAACTAACTAGATGACTTAGCAGTACTGGTTTGTGCATTAAGTAGAACAAAACCTAGTAAGATACTTTTTAATACCTTACATTTATAGTTTTTCAATGTTTTGACTTGAAAATTTATGAAATTAAATATGAACATCCCATGAAAAGTTAAAATTGAAATCAATGGAACAAGATATAAACTAATTAGTTTATAACATGACAGAGCAGTCTCCCACAAATACTCTCTCTGTAATATAGACTAAACCCTGATATACATAGCTGGCAACTTATACTATCCTTAAAGCCTGAGTAAATCCAACTATCTGCTATATAAACCACCTGATTTTTTGGGTTTTTTTCTTTCTTCCGAGGGTATCCTGACGTTTGCTTACATACTTCCCCTTTCTGTCCCATGCCTCTCTTAATTATTTAAATATTAAACTATTCAATCCTGGGGCATCTACAATACTGTAGCTGAATCAATCCTCCATGATATATTCTCAGTCAGGCCTTAAGGGCTACCAGACCAAAGATAAAGAAGATTAAATCCACATCATTTCTCCAGGAATCATTTCAGAATGTCATAAAGGGCAAAGAAAAACCTTCACACATGTATGCTCAATGCAAAGTGTTGCAAGTTTACATATTTTTCTAACATGAACTTCAAGAATATATTTGTCCTAATCAGGCACAAGTAAATTCTGCAGGAATGTAACAATGCAGCACGACCGCAGCTCAAGCACTTCTGCAGTCACTACGATACCTTCAGTCGTACTTGCATGTTTGTAGTAGTATAATGCTATTATAATGTGTAGTGTAGTAGTACAGTGTATTTCCATGTAAAAATGCAATAATATTATCATCTAGTAATTGCACTGAATTTCATAAGAAACAAAGTACATCAGTGTCCATTAATCTATGATTCTTTATGTCATCTCAGAATGAATAATTGCTTATAAAATATTTATTTTAGTAGGGAATGAAGTGTGGGAGATCAGTGCAACATAAGAAAATTATGTTTGTAGAGAAGTTATGAACAGTATTTTTAAAAAGAGGAAATATAATATGTCACTGTTATTAAAGGATTTATATGATAATCTTTTCATTGCTTCATTCCTGTTTTTAAAAAAGTATTATGCCCAATGCATTTGCACTCCTTTCCTTTTTGACAGCCAACAAACTACATACCTGGAACAAAAACACTAACTAATGAGCCACATCACATAGCATGTCAGCATCTAGTGAGGAATTGACATTATGACTTTTTATTACTTTAATATATAGATCATCTAACACTTAGAGACTTTAATACAATATCAGCTAAGCTGCTGCAATATACTGGACCATTTCAAAAACAAAGTGATTTTACAACTATGATTTCTTGATCATCTGTGAAATACCTGCATAATGCACAATAGTGTGCAGATTACAATGATGATGTGAAAGTAATTATTATCCAAGGTGACTCAAACAATCACAGGACAAAAAGAGCCTCACGGTAAACGTAATTAAATAGATCTATCACAGAGAAGTAAAGATGCAGCAAACATTCAGGAAACATTTTAATATGTAAACTCTTTGCAATTCTCTCTTGGTGTACAAAATCATGTATCTAATTTAAAATATACAGTGACAGGAAAAAATACCACCATCCAAAACCCTGGAGATGATGGATGATTTCCATTTCTAGAAATAAATTCAGACTCCCAACTTGGAACCTGCTGCTCCTACCATGAACGTCACAGCATTTCTTTCTCAGATTTACTACTGACACACACAAAGCCACATAATGTAGCAAACAGCCACAAACTGCAATTTGCTTACCAAATTTTTAACCCTTTATAGTTCTTGTAAGTTAAATAAACATATCTGAACATTCCCTATCAGGGAGGCTGATCTCTGTGATCTCAGTGCATTCATGAGAAGATAAGAGGGGAAGATAAATTAGCAGTTATACTAACACGGTATCTCTAAAATGTCTGGGTGAAGATGGAGATCAAAACACTGGAATGTTTTCACACAAGTCCCCCTTGCCCAAACGCTGCCTGTGGCCAGCACAAGCCCCCTCGCTATGCCTGACCCAGGGCAGTGCTCAGCCCGTGCTCAGCATGTTGCTCTCGTTGCTGTAAAATGTCCCAGATGAGGGGCCTGGCACAGAGCACAAACACACATTTTGAGCCTTTGGGTACCATCCAAGGTTATTATCTCCATAATCATTTTTTGGGCAAGCAGTTGTGAACTAAAACAACCACTGTAGGAAGGATGCATCTATTTTTGTAAGTTTGACTGTGGCAGAAACCACCAAGGTCTTCAGGAATTATTTTTAAACAACCAAAAACAACCTGATCATTGAAAGCATCATCAAGACGGCTGTTTTAACAATAAGGCACAGCAAAAATAGCTTTATCTTGGAGGAAATTTTTAAAGTTTTGCTAAAATACTAGAACTAAAATGTTCCCCACATAAAATGGGTATATATGTTAATTAATTTTAGGGGTTTGGGGTTTGGCCTGTCAAATGAACTATATGAATTGTGAAAAACATCAGCAATCTTTTAAAAGGGGAAGGCTTACCATGGCAGAATAAATAGGAAGTTCTTTGAATGGGTTAACAAGCAACAGTATATCACCAATGTAGGTCTGAAAAAAAAGAAGATATAATTGCTTTATTAGGTAATAAATTAAAATTTTAAGGAGGCTAATGGCTTTCTTCCAAAAAGAACTCTCAGCAAGGCCTCTTAAATCTAACTAACAACATGCTAAACATAATTCATGAATTCTGAGCTTTTAACTCCATAGTTTGAACTTGAGATTTAAATTTGCATTTTGAACAGCATTAATTAGTCTTTTTGTAATAAAACCGAGTTCTTCATAACTGAAAATTATGCAGAGAAAAATTGCACTACATATATTATTGGTAGATTATTTGAAAGTTAATTTGTAACTTACCACTTGCTGAACTACAAAAATGTCACAGAATCACGGAAGATGCTGAGCTGGAAGGAATCCACAAGGGTCATCAAGATTAACTTCTGGCCTGCCTACCACATAAACAAGCTCCTCAAGTGATTTTTTTATTGAATAGATGACATAATTTAGAAATGCTATACTGATTATCCAGAGATGATACATTAAAATATGTTGATTGTGGGGTAAGACAGAGCAGTGTATATATATGTAAGTCTTTATGCAAGTGTATGCCTTCATGAACATATGAGCATGGATCTAGAAAAACTATCCTGACTATATTGGAAAGAATAAACCATCTAATGACTGCAAAGTTTGCAAGATTTTACTATTTCATATTTCCGGCTACTGATGGATGAGAGGCTGGACATAAGCCAGCACTGTGCTCGTGCAGCCCAGAAAGCCAGTTGTATCCTGGGCCGCACCACGAGTAGCGTGGGCAGCAGGGCGAGGGACGGGATTCTGCCCCTCTGCTCTGCTCTGGTGAGACCCCATCTGCAGTGCTGCATCCCGCTCTGGGGGTCCTCTGTGGTCTTCAGCACAGGAAAGACATGGACCTATTAGAACAAGATGAGGGCCACGAAGATGAACAGAGGCCTCGAGCACCTCTGCTATGAAGACAGGCTGAGAGAGTTGAGATTGTTTAGTCTGGGGAAGGCTCTGGGAGACCTTATAGCAACCTTCCGGTACTTAAAGGGACCCACAACAAAGATAGGGAGGGACTCTTTAACAGGGATTGTAGTGACAGAATGGGAAGGAAGGGTTTTAAACTGAAAGTGAAGAGATTTAGATTAGCTACTAGGAAAAAAAATTCTTTACTGTGAGGGTGCTGAGGCACTAGAAGAGGTTGCCCAGAGCAGTTGTGGATGCCCCATTCTTGGAAATGTTCAAGGACAGGTTGGATGGAGCCCTGAGCTCAACATCTTCTACTGGAAGATGTCCCTGGCCATGGCAAGAGGGTTAGAACCAGATAATCTTAAAGGATATGGACAGGGATACAAAAATTTTCAAGTGCCTAACTGGATGCCTTCTGGCACAACCAGGAAAACCTTCTTCACAAAGTCTTGCTACAACAATTTCTTTTGGTATCTAATTGATTAGCATTACAATATAGACAATTATTTCTCTGATGTTGGAAGAAATTATTAATTAAATCTCCTGTGCTGACTTCTAAGATTTTTAAATCTGAATTTCTTTTAGATTTCCAGTAATCATACTCTATTAAATTAACATAATATTAAAACCGGAAGGATCTTTTAGTCATTTGAGAAGGAAGATTACAAATCATGGTAGTGTATAGCCCACCACCCCCAGCCACACTATGATCTGAGTGACCTTAAAACACTCATTTACTAGTCATGAGTTCAGGGCAGGTTACCGACCAGTAGTTATGAGAGTAATTCTATTTTCCCTATTCTCTCGTTGATCGTTTTTGAAAGCTTACTATTGATAGGTGAATAGCAACTCACATATATCTGATTATTGTTGAAACGCTTCTGAATCTCATAAAGCAGGCTGCTGTCTGTTAGCTCACTCAGAGAAGCCAGGTCATCATTTGGAGCTGGAGGCATTAGCTTGATCTAGAAGACATAAATTAGAGAAGTAAAGTAACTTCACAACGAATCATTCTGTACCACAATATTCTAATTTACAGTATAAACGTAGACTACTAGAATCTATGGGAAAAAAATGCATTAGGAAACTGGAAAGTTGTCACTCACAAACAACTCCACATCATTAATCTTAATCAAAGGAAGAATATAAAAATTATTATCAGTGTTATTGTGTATAACTGCATGAGTCTGATAGGCTCTTAAGAACATACCAGAGTGCCATTTGCAGTCATTAAACCCATGAGATTCTCAGATCAAATGTAATTTTCCTGCTCTCTTCATTAAACATTTATAGCAGAAGAAATCAAGAAATTAGTTAGTGCACTTGTAAAGTATTTCTTGCCCAGTACTTAACGAAGCTCTCAGAAATTCTACTGGATTTCTTCTTGCAGATTAGAAGTAAGTTAGTAAGAAATTGGAATTGTATTGTCATGGAAACCACAAGATAATCAGAAGAATCCACTTTAGCCAAAACTGGTGAGTGAAATCATTTATCACTTTTGAGATTAGGGTGAATAATATAAACTCCGCAAGGGTAAGTAAAAATGTGATGAAACAAAAAAGACCCAAAAGACTAAGACTGGAGACAGAAGAAAAAGGAATTAGTGATAATGAAAATTTGATTAAAGCCAAAATAAACATTGAGACATTAATCAGTGTGTTTATAAATAATGATCTACACTTAGAATGTAGTTTGATTCTTTTCTTATGTCAGCAAAATACCCAGAAACAGAAAATTCTCATGTGAACGACAATAGAATTGTTTGTTCAGAGTTTATCATAATAATTCAGGGTCTATTTGGAGGATGAACAATAAAGATGAAACTTCTTTCTTCTGTTGTTCTGCTTAAAATGAAGGCTTAGGGGAAAAGCAGACACTGCCCTTTTTTGTGAACACCTCAGCACCTTAAGTCTCTGGCAGTGACAGGAGATCAGTGGCAGAAGCAGCAAGCAGCAAAGGAGATACTGGAGGGAACACGGAGCGTGCTTCTGTCATGGAAGAGCCCAAAGACTATGGATACTTGTGTTTAGTACTGGGGATCCAACACAGAACTTCTAAAGTGCAGCTGTTTCTATAGGTTCATGGTCTAGTTCAGAAAACCTGATACTCTGATTTCACCACTTGTGCCTTATAAGTTCATGTCTACCTAACAGAGAGGCTTGTTTCTCACCACATCAAAGTGAATGAAGATTCCTCTGTCACACAGAAGATGACATTTCTCGCTCTTTTTGTTTTTAATCAAGGCAGTTGGATGTACAGCTGACTAGAAAACAAGAATTCCACTTGGTAAAACAAAAAATTAAATTATATTTTGGCATTTGTCTTTGATTTGTCTTTGATGATGTACATTGGAATAGAGGAAAAAAAATAATGAAAGACTTCCAAGAACATTTTTAAGTGTCTTGAAGAGACAGAGTGCAGAGAGACAGAAGTCTGTGGCCTCCTTTCCTTAATAGTGTGCCCACCTGGCATGCAGGAACAAAACAGATATTGGTCTTCACTGCACTCCCTTGTGTGCTAGCAAAACTCAGAACATCTGTGCCATAGAATGAGCTTCTTTTAATCTATCTCCATGAGGATTAAACCTCTGCTCTGTATTTGTAAATAAAATAAGGGTTTGGATAAAAGTACTGCCCAGGGATTCTCCATATTTTCTGAATTTTTTAGCACACTTCCTTATACATCCCTGGTTCCTATCAGTGAGCACTCAAGCAGATGAAACCTGAATATCATTCAGGTCAGAAGACAACAATCCTGTCCCATAGGTCATTTGGGCATGGCCCCATCTCTGGAGGAAGAAAACAGTTTTGCCTTGCAGATGTTTATGGACTCATCCCACACAGCCCTAGGCCAGCAAATAGGCCCTGGCCTGTGTTTATTTCATAAACTAGGCACGGCCAAAAATGCCCATTCTGTAGATATGGTTAGAAATGTGAAGTGCTCAGTGAAACCCCAAGTAAGGAAATCAAAATCTTTTCAACTCTTTTTTCTACAAAGTTTAGGATTTGGTGTTTCAGCATTTTCTACCAGACTCATTGCATAAAATTTCATAGTTCAACAAGCAAATAATCACACAGAAATAAGAAACTCTAAATTCCTTAAACTCAAACTGATTTGACTTAACAGTAAATGTTATGTTTATGTAAATTATTACTATCTGATTTATGGGCACCTTAAACTCCCATTCTCATCTACTTTTCCGAGCATATAGATGTGGTTTTTAGCTCAATATATCTATCTGGCTATCATTCGAACTGCATGATGTATATTTTATGAGACATAAAAAAATATAGCCATACATACAGCATAAGTTCCAATATAACTACGCCTCTGGAAGTGATTAGTTTTTTAGATTTTTGTAATGCTTACAATGAAGATTTCTATTTACTCTTTTAAATTAAATACACTTAACAGAATCTGCTCATATAATACTCTTTAGCTATAATACTTTTTACATCCTTGTGTCACTGAAATATGTATGCATCCCAGCTCTTATGTGTAATATTGTTATGCACAGCTGAGCCTTGTCTGTGTCATAACTGATATTGGAACAATCAAAAGGGCATCAGGGGATACCCTATCACATAGTTCATGTGGCCAACAATACATAAACAAGAACCATAACACAATTTTTTTTTTTAAAAGACTCAATTAAGATAAAGAAAATACTTAATTTACACTTATTTGCAGCATGGTGCACATAATTAAATTCCAAGCCATTAATTTCAATCTGCTATCAAAAAATATCCTTCTCAGATGACAGGAAGAGAAATTGAGAATATGATACAATTCTGGAAATTATTCATACTGCTTTCTTTGTTTGGCAGCACAAATCTTGACATTACAGATGATCAAAGAACACCTTTTACCTGGGAAAAAAGCAAAAGCTAATGCTTTTAGCTTAATGCAAAAGCCAAGAGAGGTCCAAAACCCTTTATTAAAGTAGTCATTTCGTCCCCATCTCCTATGCTTCAGGTAAAAAAAAATCTTCTTTCTTAAGAATATTTTCTTAAGGCTCTTTTTCATCATTTTCACAATTAAAAAAACCTGAAGCGCTATATAAATTTGAAATATTATTTCTTTCCAAACCAAAAAAGTTACAGGCTTTTTCTATTAAAAATGCATGTTTCAAACGTACTAGGATGAAATTTTTCTTTTTGATCCCCCAATAAAGGTCTGATCTGCAAGTCATATTGCCTAAGAATGTATGATATTTCTGACACAAAGCATATGAAATATCATCCTGATATATTTCAATAATATATGAACATAAAATCCAAGTAATGACTCCACATAACCTATTGAAAAATTAAACAGAACATGATTACTTTGAGTGTAGTTTGAATGCAACTGGTAAGAATAAAAGACAGTGAAAGTCATTAGAATTAGGATACCTAAAAGGCAGGAACACCAGGAAGGGGTCGTTCAAAGCCTTCCTTTGGTATCAGTGTTAAATAAAAACTTTACTTCCCAAGTTGTGAAATTAAAAAATAATAATAAAAAAGTGTTAAGTGGATAAATATTATCTTTGAAAACTAAGATCTAAATATTATTAACACAAATACAGATATGATACACATAAACATAGAGTTCATAATGCATGGCAAGTAGTAGAGAACACAAACCCTGTACTTCCAGGACCACAATTACATCACTTCAAGAGAGAAAAAAAATACAATAATACCTAATTTGACAAAATCTAGGTACTCCTTACTTTCCTAAAATTTAACTGTTTCCTGAAGTGATTAAACTAGTTTACTCTCTTTCCTTCATAAGAGCTAAAGCTCATTAAGCCCTTGCCATCTGAAAAATTGTATTAATTCTTTTCTAATGCATGCAGTCACTTAAAACCCCACTAAATTAGCACTGTTTCTAACCTATCCCCTGTTAGTGATGATTTCTCAGATGGGACTCGTCTATCCTTCCATGTTAGGGAGCATCACTCCAAATTCAGCACCTACAGATATTTTCTAGTTTTCACTGCTTCTAAAAAACATAAGATAGATACTCCTAGTTTGTTTAGAGCAGAATTCCAGACAGTTTCCTGCAGAAATTTCTCAAATAAAAGAGCTAAAAAAGATTGACCTCTAACTCTGCTCTCTTGTGTTTGAATTTTAACTGTTGTAGGAAGTTCCACTGTAGTATGGTGAAACAGGAGTGCTTCTGAAAATCTGCCCTGAGACCCTGAGGAGACCCAAAGTCATGGCAGAGAGTGAAATTACCAGCACAAAGACTTCTGTTTGCTCATTTTCACCTGGAAGATTAGCTGTTCTTGTTCTAATCAGTTTCTGTGTATGTTTTAGTGCACAAACCATGAAGCAAAAGTTTAGCTTAGAGATAATGAAAACCTGAATAATTTTAGCTAAGCTTACATCAAAATAAAATTAGACAGAAATAAGTATCTGCATTCTTGTACACACTTCTTTTGAACATCTAGAAGCAAGCAATAGTATGGGAAAGACCCTAAGCTAAGTACCTCCCTCTCTTCCTACAATTATACGAGTGTTGGCAACAATGTAACTTTTAAATTTTTTATTTTACTTCCCTAGTCAGGCTTGGTTTGCCTTTGCTTTGGGGAAAGGAATTTTTTTAAGGAATGTAGTACCACTCTAGGGAAGATGAATTTAACATATCAACAGCTGGGAGTAACCCAAAGGACACCTAAAAGATAATGACCATAGACAGAACATTAACGAACATCAGCTCCAAACCGTACCCCTGGCAAAGCTGGAGACACTTAGTCCCCAGGAAAGACTGGTAAGAGACCTAAGCAATGAAGACCTAATTAGTATCAGAAGTGAAGAGATCTGTAACCAGTGGGAAACCAAATACTAAGAACTACATAACTTAGAACCAATGTATCTCTATGGGTTTTGACTGTATAAAGTTTGTGAAAAATCTGGTAAAATTCATGTGTGACAGAATGATTTTCTGTGCACACCCGGGCTATGTGTGGATGAAATTATTTCTGTTGCACATCCTGGCCAGAACACCATCCTGGCCAGAAATAAAGTCATGCCTTGAATCTCTAACATTAAAAATGTTGTTGGAGGGTTTTTGTTTTCCCCGCAGTTTTGGTGACAGGAGGATTCCTCTTTAAGTGGTCGCAAGCATTCACTTTTCTGACCAGCAGTGCTTGTCCCTTGGAATGACTTTTTCCATCAAATCACATCAGTCAGCAATACCAGAAACTGTCTGGCATGAAAACAAGATGCAAGCCAAGTGCAAAACATGTTGTGGTATCCTCTGACTGGATAGGGAACAGGAGCACTCCACAGGATTCCAAAGCTGAAGTTCTTTCACAGATTGACATATAATTTACATATGCATGCACTGATTGATCTCCTATGATCAAGCCATTCCTCTGAAACACATCCAAATAAAAAGCAGTGGAGCATGTGTTCTTCTGCCAGGGCAGAGATGCAGTTTTTTTGAGCTGAATGTGGCTTAATTCAAACCAATATCTTGCTCCTTTGGTATGCTTCAAATTCACAGTAAATTATTTTTAATGGAAATACTTGCCTCCCCCATTCCCTTGATTCTAATGTAGTCTTTTCTTAGGTGGCTGAATACTTCTGGAATATGTGTTTCCCAAATGCATGTAACAGAAATAAACCCCCTTGTATCACAAAAAATCCCAAACAACAGCCTGCCCTCCCAAGCAAAACAAAACAAAAACCAAAACAAAAAAAACTAAAAAAAAAAAAAAAATTAAGTCCTAAACATTTAAACTTGGGATGTGCTAGATTTATAAGCAATAGATAATTGCCTCCTTTTGCGTTCATCCTATACACTGAATGAGATTGTCATCCTGGAGAGAAAAGTGTAAAGGGTATCCAGATAATCAGTGCTGGTAATCTAATGCATTATCACAAGAAAGGGAGTTAACACTGCAGCTGTAAGTCTGGCAATTCCTAGCTTTGAATTACAGTCACTTACTTTGCAACTGGATATTCCTTAGACATTCTTTTTGTTTTTTCAGTCTCCCAGGTTGTGTTTCTTTAGTAACCCGAAGTTTGAGACAAAGGCACACTCTGGGCAGCACCACCAGTTGTCCCTCCCCTGTTGTGAACCATGAATAGAGACTGAGGAGTTCCGAGCCCTCCCCACAGCCCCCGACCTGCCACCAGTAGCTGGCAGGAAGCGGCTGCTCAATTTGCAGAGGAATCTCTGCAGGGCCAGACGGATTGCTGGGCGTGATCAAGGTGACAAGGCTCCACAGTGCAAATGATATTGCTGTATGGTGAGGGAAAAAAATACTGTGGTCTTCAGCTTCATTAAGTTTACAATTCCCAGATCTAAGCGCTCCCAAATTTTCAATCCACTGCATGCCATTACCTGTTCAAGTTTGGTTGTGGTGCTCACAGTGACATTTTCAGAAGCACTGTCTTGAGATTGCTGCTTACATAAGCCTTTGGCCGCATCTTTGAACATGGTATCTTTCTCCAGCAAACTGTCCTGCTTGGCAATCGGTAAAGCCAGGGGATTGCTACAAAGAGAATCAATAAAGCAATTAGACTCCTGCTGAAGATGACAGACAATCAAATGTGGGAGACACAAGCACAGAACTGAGATACAACTCAGGGCTGAAACACAAGCTCCTGGTCCAAGTGCTAAAAAGAAATTGGTGACAAATAAACTGTTCACACAGGCTAGGTCTGTTCCCAAAGACACAGAGCAACATACTTTGATTTAAAATTCACCTTTATGCATGTCTTTTCTGAAGCAGAATGGAGCAAGCTGAAGAGAATATGCGTGAGTGTGCTTTTTGACAGCACTAGGCTGGCAAATCAATAGCCAATTTTACAACTGAATTTAAAAAGCACAGTTAAACGATACAATACTATTTTGAAAAAGAGTATGTTTTAAGGTAACAATACAGATATTGCCATTGCAGTTATTAAAATTAAATTCCATCACTTTTTAGCTTAATTTTAATCAGGCAATATCCAACATACATTTTATGACCAGAAGCTGCTCTGAATTTGTGCTAAGGTAAAACAAACAAACAAGCAAACAGCAGACTCCTGAAATTACTCTAACAATATGCAATACTCTTAATCCACAAAAACTTAAACCTATTCTTACACACATGGAATTGTTTTCCCTACTGACAGTTCAGACAATATGACACTTCTGAAAAACAACAATGCCAAAATCTTGGATGATTTTTCAGAGTTGTACATCCAAGGAATTAGCAAGGAATCAGCTGCTGTTGAGAACACAAACATCTTAAAAAATAATTGTCTGGATTCTGACAGTGCAAATGAGACAATCTCATGGAGTGTACATCAGCTCCTTGCCAAAATGTGTACATAATTTCTTTGAAAGGAAATGTGGACTCAATATGGGAATGTGGGAATGGTGCATTCCACTATGGAATAAAGCCCAAACTTAGCTAAAATAAATCTCATATTTACTCTAAGTTACTTGAGTTTAAATACTGATTATAAAAAAAGGGCATGATTATACACACAGTTAACTCAAATACTCATAGCTAGCACTGACAGCAACTCGGGCTAAGAACTGCTCTTGGAAACAGAACTGAAATACACACATAGTTTTAGAAACAAAGGATAAAGCACCTTCTAAGCAGAATTCATTGAAAAATAAGAGAAAGTAGTTTCCCACTGAATAAAAGATAGACGAACAAAACTTTTGATGAAACTGTCAGTCTGCAAATATTGAAAGAATTAGTTTAAACATTTTATAATGAAATATAAATGAGTTTTTTTGCCTCAAGATATTTTGCTTCAGACATTTAAATGTAAAACATCTAGAAGAACATTGGTGAAAATAAAAATTTCTTTTTACTGCTTTGATTCACCTTAGTTAATTTTGTGATAAATTTACCAAATGTCATCTAGACAAAAGATCCACCCCCCTTTTTTTTGGTTTAAAGTGCAGAACAGAACTTGGCAATTAAAATAATATATATCAGTGATTAGATTGTAGAAGAAATTAAACACCTGTGACACTCACAAATAGAAATTACTAATGTTAATTCCCATTTCACCCACATTCAGAATTGAACAAATCATAATTAAATATGAAGTCTTCTTTCTGAGTAGCCTTGCTACTGTCCAAAACTGCTCAAATTTCTTTAATCACAGACAAAGAGAAGAAAGATTTAAAGAAAAGCATAAGCCAAATTAATTCAAGTATTAAAAACCAAAGCACTGCCACTTATATCTTCCTTAATATTTGTGTGATGTTTCTTTTAAATTTTGAAGACCCAGGATTTTTTTTTTTTTACTGTGAAGTTGAACCTTACCCATTTAATCTTACCCCTGTTGTGGTAACTACACAACACACATTAGAAACACTTCTGAAAATTCAGCTATAAACCCGTTGCAACCAAACAAACCTTTCAGGTGTCATAAAAGAGAAGTAGGCTGTAAATCACAGCAACGTTTGGGGGAGAATGGGTGCCCGCTGCTTTGACAGATGCATTTGGAGCTTAAGAGGACAATAATAACATAATTTAACAGGCACATTTCATACACTGAGGTACACGAGAATAGCCTATAAATTATGTGCTTTTATGAGAGATTAATATGACTTCATGTGATGGAAATTATGACATAATTCATATTACAACAAATATGTGAATGATTCTGTGAAAGAAAAAACATATTAAAATTACTCCAATAGTTCATTATGACTCAGGTTCAAGAAAACACTATGAAAAATAAACCAAAATAAAATGTTTCCAGAAAACACTGGCTTTTTAGAAAAGTATTTCTAGTAGGCACAAGGTTAAGTCAAGCAGTGCCTCTGAAAGCTCAAATATAGGACAGTGTAAGGGAAGATTTTATGTTAATGTAAGCAAGTAGATTAGCATGAACTGCCTTCTTTTATGAAAATTAATGGATAATTAATGGTAATTAATAGATAATTAATCACAATGGGAGACTTACGCCAAAATAATATTGCATAGTAGACAGGAAGAAGTGTTATCTAGGGTAATCTTATTTGAATGTGGTAGGACTTTCTACCTGTCTATCTGACTGAAAAAAATATTGAAGGATATATGGAGAAACACTGATTTTAATTTTTATGCAAAAAAGCCTTCATATACAGAATTAATTTGAAGTATCACATGTTTTTATTGGACTTTTTTTAGATAAATCGAGATGGTTTTCTGTAAGTTACCATCCTCTACCATGTCATTTAAAAAGAAAAAAAAATAAATAATTTGAAAAACTGAGAGCTGACAATCAAATAATTGAAAGTTTTATCATCAATATTGGAAGCACTTGGGCACCTTCTAATTTGATATAGAGAATTATAACAAGGCAGAATCTGCAATAATATTTTCATGGGCCCTTTGAGTTTATAGCTTTTGTTGGAGAATATTTCTGTAATCCTTCCGCAGGCAATTCTGAGATGCTTCAAACAATTTCTAAGCTAGTTGACACCTGTAGCACACATAATCATTGAAATTTCAGTCTAAAAAACTTTTTGAAGTTACATAACAGAAACTTCAGAATAGATTAAACATTAGAAGAGTGTTTGAAAACACTAGAATAATTCAAAGGAAAGTGCTATGTAAATGTTTACCAGGAAATGGTATGTAAGAAAAATTGAATCTTTTTTCTGTTTTGCTGTCTTGAACACACCTATGTCTATTTTATTTCACATTCTTGTGCTGAATTTGAAAGACATCCATTATTATAATTAATATTTACTTAAATATGTATCAGAAAATGTGATTAAGTTACCACTACTTTGAGTGTAAGTTCTTATTTTTTTAGCATTTATCACTACCTAGATGACTGCACTATCCATATATTTAAGGACTATTTCACCAGGGAAACTTCTAGAGGCATATGTACTGAAGTAGAAGTGCAGTGATGATCATTGCAACCATAGCAGGAGCCTAAAGTCACTTTTAAACAGATATGGCCAATTTAATTTCCTAAACTGTAAGCTATGTCAATTAATGTGTTCTGTGCTGGTATTTTTGCCAGGGGAGTATCAAATTTTCTTCTGATTACATCAATAGAATTAAAACAGGCAAAACTTTCCAGCACAGACCTTAGGTTTGCTGCAATGGTCACCCTTCAAGTTACTTCATGACATTATCAAAATTCTGTCCTTTAGCTAATTTACTTGGTCAGTTATGACCAAGAACTATGCTGGAGCAGGTATGGCCTCAAAGGTGCTGTAGCTTGTGGAGGCCCTGTGTAAAGCACAAGAAAAGAGCAAGACAAGAGGAGTGACAGAGAAATAACTGTAACCCTGCCCTGTGCCACATCTCACTGATGAGACTGAGTGCAATGAAGGAAACCAGATTTGCTTGGAAACAGCATATTTCAAATATACTGACTGCTAAATTTTGTTTCCTGTGCCTGAGTGGAGGGTGACTTTCAATTCAACTCTTCACAGTGTTCTTCCAGAAATCACTGCTGTAATTTAAATTTGAACCAGCAAAACTACATTTGCTGACATGCTATTTATAGTTACTTGTTCATCATTTTTGAGTCTGCTTTTGAATACTGTTTTCTTCTGAGCAATGGCCACAAAGCAATATGACCACAACATAAAGTTACTAGGAGCTATTGTAAAACTTACCACCTCAGAATAAACATATTTTCTTACATCAGGAGAACTGATGAAGAATGGATGCAATAAAGAATAAAGCAATAGTACATGTGGATTATTATTGTGCACTCCTCTTCAGCACTAAAAAATTGATCTGGTACACAAGAACAGCACAGACATTTATCTTCAACATAGCATATTACACATCTCTCTACAGACTTTTAACAGAGAATGAAAGATTAAACTGTTTGTTTTCAACATTAGCCATTGGAAAAAAAAATTGATGAAACGAATCATCTAGGCTGCCTCTCTAACAGGCAACATAGAGGCACTCTGGAGGATATTCCATATATTTTAAGAATATGTCTACTATCATTTGGAATAGTAACTCTCTGTAAGGTTTTGGGTTTCACAATTATAAGCATGATACTACAGAGCTGAGATAATTATCCTGGAGATGACATCTGATTTTCAGCAATTATAAATTAAGATCAGAGGATTTATAAATAACATGGAACTCTGTCTGGTACGGTTCACCAACTGTTTTCCATTTTCAGTAGTGATAGCTGAGACATGCATGGACAAAATACAGCAATACTTTTGTCTTCTAAGAATGCTGCCATCTCAGAAAAGCTGGGTGGCCAGCTGGTACTCTCCTGCACTGAGAGCAGACCTGATAGACAGTCAGTGCAAAGCTTTGGCTGAGGAAGTCTCTACACCTAAGTCTTAAGCATGTGCCAAAATGGCATCATGTCAAGCTTAGCGCACCCTAATCTTGGCCCCTGGCTGTTTGGGAAGGGTCACTGCCACAGTCTGGGCACAGAGCTGAATAAGGCTTTGGCTTGATCCAGCACTCTGTTCTCACGCAGGCACCACAAACTAGATGCAGTCCCACACTGGGATACAGTTGCCAATAAAAGCTAAACTCATCACAATTCAACACAATATTCTTTGTTTTTCCATTCAGTGGACTTTGCTTTTCCAAAACTTCTGGTGAAGGTTTTTACACATAGCAGGTCTGTATTCTTGTCATATAAAGGGTCATTATTTAGAAAACTCTCAAAAATTAGCTATCTTTATCTATGTATTACAGGAAGGAAAGAGAAGAGAAAAAATATTTTCAGACCACTTCAACTTTGTGCAAGTCATGTCTTCCAGAGGGTGTTAGCCCTAAAGCCAGTATCCAGTACAATATGCACGCTGCAGGACAAACTTCTAGAATATAAAACATGTGGAAATGCATCACCTACCTGCAAGAATAATGACAAAGTTCTCAAAGTCTCTAAAACTTTTATGAATAAATTTTGCTAGGCATCGTTACATAGCTACAAGAGTGACCTACCTTCTACTTCTGGTATTACAACATACCAATAATTAAAAATAAAAGTTTTACTTACATTTGAGAATCTAAAGGCTTAATTTCATGCCACAAAATTAAATTTTTTCATTTAAAAGACCATTGAAGGCCACATAAATTTCAGGAGTACGATTTAAGTTATTAAAACCGTGGGTTAGACTAGAGGACTGCTTATTTCAGAAGGAATTAACAAACATGAAAAATTAGTAATTTCATAAACATTAGTATCATATATCCAGCTACATATATTAATGACTACAAATCATGAAGCAGAAACACACTGTGTTTACCATCCATGAAATATGCAATCTTTACTAAATAGAAATATATACCATGGAATTCTGAGTTTAAGAGATTGATCATTTCATGACAGTCCCTCACCTCTTCCAAAATTTAATGTATCCAAACACATTGCTGCCAACCATAAATTATAACTATTATGAAATGGAAGCACATATATCTCATCTGTCTCTTTATGAGAGTTTTTATTTATTATTTGCCTCACACACTCTTCTATGATTACTATAGAAAAATTAATATCAGTGTTTTGAAAGCTTATGCAACCAACAAATATATATTTCAAATATACAGGAACTGCACACTGTATAAAAACATTATTTGTAGCTTTTAAAATTTTCTGGATCACAGTATCTGGAAATAAGAATTTGAAACATCAGTATGTTTTCTACTACCATAAAACAGCCAATACTGCTTCATACCTATTGTATTTCCTTTTTGACATGCACATGGCAGTCTTTTTTAAGATTCACAACAAAATACAAAAGTATCAAAATTTACAATTTAAGACACAAACTGACTCTTCAATACTGAGTTTTAAGTCCACACTGCTAAATGCTACTTGATTCCACTTGAATTTTAAGCAGCACAAATTTAAATACAAATTTATAACTATAATTTTGATCAGTATCATTTAATCTGCAATCACATATCTGATTTTTATTTTCAGGACTTGTCCCTGCTTCTCTCATAGGAAATGGTAGTTTTAGTTACACTATTCCCATCTACCGTAGTAAAAGGATGTTCAAGTTTACAGTAGTAACCTCTAATAATTCTGCTAAGGCAACCCCAGACAATTTGTACTGGTAATTATAATATATTTTATTGTTAACAACCTGTAATTATAAAACTAAGATTGACAAAAAGATATGAGAGATACTAATGCAAAAGATTAAATCAGGAGATTTCCAAAAGGAAAGAATTACTTGACTCATCAAATCACACAGAATCATAGAATGGCTGGGGGTGGAAGGGACTTCCTAGAGGGCACCTGGTCCAATCACTCTGCTCAGGCAGGGACACATAAAGACAATCGTCCAGGACCATGTCCAGATGGGATTTGAACATCTCCAAGGACACATAGCTAGGATTCACAGACTGACAGAAATGGTTCACAGGATAATCTGGCTTCAGTGAAATGCTCTATAACAACACCAGCACTTACAGTTTATTAGAAATTGTGGGCAAATCATGGATGATCTCTTCATATGGCTCTTCTTGAGATAAAGTAGAAACAGCTAAAGGGTCTTTCATTTTTTCCTCCCAAATAATTTCGGCCTTCAGAAGCATTTCCTCAATAAAATCAGAAGCTGCAACATCTAAGACATTGGAACACCAAGATATCAGACAAGAAAGTGGTGAAGAAAAGCTCCTTTGAATTAAAATCTCTAGATCAGATCAAGACTAAACACATGGCTAGATAACATTAAAGGAATTGCTCAGATATTGATCATAAAATAATCCTTGAAGTTACTGGGAAAACAAAGGCAAAGTAAATTCAGTACAGACTTAAGCTGTCATCCACAAAACCTCAAAACCATTCTTGCTGTGTACTGAACCAAAGTATTCAATAATTCACAGGACTTCAGGAAAGACAATACAACCCTTTTGAACACTTCATTACTATCAAAACATGCACTTAAATCCTTTTCAGATGTTTTACGTTTCTACAAACTAGATTTATGTCTTAAACAGTTCTGTTTGCAGACCAGAAAGACAGTTAACTTAACTGTATTAAATACCTACTAAAAGTGGTTATCTAACTGTATTGTTAGATTATCTGAGTTTGATCCACAACCTTTTTTACAAATAAAAACTGGCAAGTATCAAACCACAAACAACTCTTCTAAGGTTAAATGTCATGAAGTTCCCTGTGAATGTATTTGTAGGCAGTACAGCCCTTGAAGCATAGCATATTTTGCTGTATTATGCAAAGGAAGTTTCTATTATCTACATTACTGAGTTCCACCTTCATTATATCCTAGGCATAGAATGTTGAACAACCATGTGTTTCTTCTTTTCAACACTGCTAGCTAGCACAACTGACATTAGCTCTGCTTTGATCTCTGTGTTAGACCAGTTGATCTGAAGTCCCTTCCAACCTAACAGAGTCTACAATTCTATTATCTTTAGAGCCAGTGTTTCAGCTCCCTGTTGCTACCTGGTTTAAGAAGGTGCCTTCTGTGGTAAACAATGCCAGCTACACTTCAAAACTAGATGTTGAATTTGTTTACAGACAACAGCTACAGAAACTCCAACTCAAGAGGCCATGTACTATGAGCAGCTGAGACAGAAAGAAACTCAGTGAGAAGTCACCAAAAATGTGTAAATGCAGCTACCACCAAGGCATGGAAGAACTCTTAAGTAAGAAGTATAACTAAAAATAAACAGGGAATGAAACAGAACATGCTGTCATTTGATACGATATCCTGCATTACCATGACTAGCAGTTTTCAGCAATGAATGTAAGAACGTAAAACGTGTATATATGTATACAACTCTACACACTAAATAAACTATAGCTAAGGAAGCAGGAAGGAAAGAAAACAGTGTCACAATAGCTAATACATACATTATGTACATGGATTTTCACCTACCTGAGGGTTTTTCATTATTGCAGTTAAGAAGATTGGGATTTGCCTGGTGCATCAAAAGCAGCTTCACAAGATTGGTCTAAAATGGGTAAAACCAGAGGTGTTTGAAATGGGAGAAGTAGGACAGGTATCTGTCATTCAGTTTATTCCTTCCTTCCTGCACTATCCAAAATCATATGAAAAACCACAGGCCTCCCAACCCCCACCTTCTGCAACTACTAAACACATTTCTATAAATCACAAGCAACAGAGTAAAATACAATTCTTGTACAATTTCAGGGTACCCTCAGTGTAACTCCACCCCCAAAGTCTCCCTCCACTCATACATGTGTAAACAAATTCACAAAGGAAAGAAACCTACCACTCCACCACCACCTGTTATGACTTAGATCACAGGTATTTCTTCATGCCTAACTAATCCAAAAACTCTGTGCCATCGCTGTCAAAGGGGTCTGACTCAGCCACCATTATAGAAGTAAATCTATTCTCTGTCAGTAGTAGAAATTGGCACATTTATCTTATGTTTACCAAAATTATCTAATCTATTAGTAAAGGTAACAATTATAGCACAGTAGGGGAGGGTAGAGTGTCATATAAGGAAAAAGCCTAAAACATATTTTTCAGT
Source organism: Pomatostomus ruficeps (assembly GCA_013400735.1). Lineage (NCBI taxonomy): Eukaryota > Metazoa > Chordata > Aves > Passeriformes > Timaliidae > Pomatostomus > Pomatostomus ruficeps. Next base: position 37,674 of record VYZT01011150.1, read on the forward strand.
TCCTGCAAGGAACTGTTTTTAGTGAGCTCTTCTATCACTGCACCAAAGTCTCTAGAGATACTTTCCCATCAAAGGCTGTGACGTTTATCCTGATAAACTGGTTAGTCAGAAAGGAGTGAAAGGCTGCATAAGAAACAAAAACTACTTCTAGAAGGTGAATATAGAGCCCAACTAAATGAGAGGACTATATGCATTTTTGAATATATGCTAAAGCAAATACAGCGTATAATAAAGTGTAACCAACAAGAGAGGCCAGGATGAGCGCAGGCTCAAAAAGGCTGTGAAGGAAAGAAAGGATTCTTCAGAGTAGAAGAACAGACCTAGAGATAAATGAGACCTGCACTGGAAGTCAGCTAAGGGAAAGGATAGTAATTAGGCATAAACCCGAGCAATAAATAAAAGAACAGAAAAGAAAACATTGCAATAAAAAAAAATTCAGTATGAATTCAGTACACAGGAGGAAACTTACTAGAAAAGATCATGATAATGAGGAATCCATTAGATGCAAAGAAAATCCCAGGCTTCTAATCATAAAAACCCAGGAAAATATTGTTGCAAATTTCTATAAAAATAAAAAGATCTTGCTCTCCTCAGATTTCTAATGCTGGCTCTCTTTTCTTGTAGTAACAGCAGAAAATTCAGCAAACTCTAAGATGTGGGGAAGTCATAACAGGTTTATTTCCAAATCCAATTAGCCCTCCTTTCCACTTAGAACTTGCAACACATGTAAAAACATATATATATATATATATATATGTCTTTTTTTATTAGAAAAAAAAGGAATATGCTTAGTTATGGAGCTACTGCATAATCTCTGAAAAGTGGTAGTAGTTGTATAAAAGGAAGAAGGTTTAAAATGCATTTTCAGTTTAGTAACACTACAGAGCTTTTTGGGTTACCAAAGGGTTGGATTTATACCACAAGAAATCCCATGGTCCAGTATCAATGCTTCCTGCTGCCAATGAAACATCTCCTGCTGGGATTCCTTGATGCATGTCACCAAGACTAAGGTATTCAGGTCACTGACAATTTCAATAACCTGCTTTTGGACACACAACACTCAGTGTCGGAATTCGCCTCTTTCACTAATGTTTTAGGAGGAGTGTTTTAAAATCCAACTGCCATATATTCAGAACTGTGCCTAACAGTAAAAATATTTGTAGAATAATTACAGCAAACTACCACTAGGCAAAATTATTCCAATTGCAGAGTTACAAATAACATACATATGACTATGTCAAGAAATAACAAAATATCTATTGAATTATTGTAGAACTTATGAATAAAATTTATGTGTGTGTATATATATTCCTATTTTTCCAGTGTAGTCTTTGCCAATTCATGTAAATTTAAAAAAAATTGTCATGACTCGCGTGCAGAAAATGCCACAGTAATGACAGTTATTTAAAATATCTGCTTACAAAATATCATTTGTCTTGCTTCTCCCTTTATACCCTTAATATTTATTCAGTACCTTTTGACAGAACCTCAGGAAACACCTTAAACCTTATTTTTTTCCTTTCACATCTTACCTCCGAATATCCTCCTTCCCAAAATACAAAATTAGTTACCTTTTCTGTATTAATAAAGCATCGGTGTCTCTCTTTTCCTAGTATTCTGCTCAAATTGCAGTATTTCTACCTTTCTCTGACATCTCTTACTGAATATCTTACCTTTTGAGACTGTCAAGAATGCAACTGCAAAGAATATTTTCCTTTCTCACACTTTAATCTGAAAGTCACACATTTTAGATTCCCCTGACTCCTTCTTTTCTCACCAAGCCAGAAGCTCTTTGCCCTCATTTTCAGAGCACTGCATAGACTCTCTATGTGTTATGCACTCCCATTCATCCAGCGATCAGGCTCCAGTTCCCACTGCACACTGGGCTGTGACTTTGGCCATCACTAATACATTTTAAGATACCTGTTTCTGCACTTTCTCTAGGCTGTGCTTTATACAAGTAAGTCTTGAAAGTATCAGCAAAGCTACATTGTGAATATCCATTCACGACCCCTTCTGGTGTGATGCTTGCCAAAGAGAAACAGGCGATGCGCCATTCCACCACTCAGATGAACTGAAAAATGGCCCAATGGCCGGGCCCAGAGGCTGGTGATGAGTGGGAAGCAGATTAGGTGGAGACCAGTAACCAGCACTGTACCCCAGGGATCAGTAATGGGTCCAGTTCTGTTTCATATCCCCATTATTGATCTGGTTGAGGGGGCAAAGTTCACTGATGGCATTAAAACATGAGGAGTGGCTGATACATGAGAGGGTTGTGCGGTCGTCCTGAGGGACCTCAACAGGCTGGAGAAATGGGAAGACAAGGACCTCATGAAGCTTAACATGACCAAGTGCAAAGAACAACCCCAGTCACCAGTACATGCTCGGGGCTGCCCAACTGGAAAGGAGTTTTGCAGAAAAAGACCTGGGGGTTCTGGTAAATACCAAGTTGCACATGAGTGAGCAGTGTGCTTTGGCTGCACAGAAAGCAAATGGTTTCCTGAACAGCAATCAGGAAGAGTATTGCCCATAGGTCAAGAGAAACAATTCTTCCTCACTACTCAGCACTGGTGAGGTTACACCTGGAACGCTGTGCCCATTTCTGAACTTCTCAATACAAAAGAGACATGGGAAGAGTCCAGCAAAAGGCTACTAAGATCACTGAGAGACTGGAGCACCTCATATGTGAGGAAAAACTGGGAGAGTTGGAATTCTTTAACCTGGAGAAACAAAGGTTCAGGGGGATCTCATCCATGTGGGTAAATACCTGAAGGGAGGGTACAGAGGTGACAGAGACAAGCTCTTTTCAGTGCTGCCCAGTGACGTGTCAAGAGGTAACAGGTACAAACTGTAGGTTGTTCTGAACATCACGCAACATTTTTTCACTGTGATGGCGACCAAACTCTGGCACAGTTTGTCCAGAGAGGTGTTGAGCAGTTCTTTAAACCTAATGAAACATGGAGTGCAACACTGAAAATAAAAAGCTAGAAGGGAAACTGGACACAGCACTCCAGATGCAGCTTCACTAGGGCTGAGTAGAGGGGCAGGGTCACCTGCAGGTAATGCTCTTCCTAATGCACCCCAGGACGCCATTGGCCTTCTTGGCCACAAGGACACACTGCTGGCTCATGGATGCTTGCTGTCCACCAGAGCCTTCCCCACAGAGCCATTTTCCAGTGGGTTGGCCCCCCGCCTGTACTGGTGCGTGAGGTTGTTCCTCCCCAGGTGCAGGACTCTGCATTTGCTGAATTTCAGACAGTTCCTCTCTGCCCATCTCTCCACCCTGCCAAGGTCCTTCTGCAGGACTGCACAGCCCTCTGGGGTATTGGCCACTCCTCCCAGCTTTGTGTCCTCAGTGAACCTGCTGAGGCGGCACCTGCCCCTTCATCCAGTTTTGAGATCCTCAGTACAAAAGAGACATGGAGCTCCTAGAGTGGGTCTAGTGGAGGGCAATGGGGATGATTAGGGGACTGGAGCATCTCCCTTGCACGGATAGATGAGAGAGTTGGGCCTGTTCACTATGAAGAACAGGCAACTAAGTGGGGACCACATCAAAGCCTATCAGTATCTGAAGGAAAAGTGTCAGAGGATGGAGCCAGGCTGTTCTCTGTGCTGTCAAACAATGTGACAAGAGACAGCAGACAGAAACTCTACGGGAAGTTGAGCATGAGCATTAGGAAGAACTTCTTTATTGTGCAGGTGACCATGCACTGGAACTGGTTTCCCAGAGAGGACATGGGGTCTTCCTCACTGGAGATATTCCAGAACTGTCTGGACACCATCCTGTGCCATGTGCTCGGGGATGACCCTGCTTGAGCAGGCAGGTTGGACCATAGGACCCACTGTGGTCCTTTCCAACCTTACCTCTTCCATGATTCTTTGACATAAGGCTGCATAAATAAATTTACTGTAACATGCACCTTATAAAACCTCCAAATACAATTGCCCTGTGCCAAAAAAGGGGTTAAGTTTTACCACGGATTAAATGTTTGCTAAAATTCCAGTGCTGAGTTTCATAAAATACAGGCTTAGGAGCCCCAGTGTTGGCCAGACTGGAAGGTCTTTTGCCACAGATAACTAACTGCAGTGACAGAGCAGGAAATATGGGGCATGAAGGAGTGACAGAGATTACTCAAGAATCTCCCTATGCACTTGAGGCTGCAAAGGCATCTCCAAACTGCTCCCAAACCATGCTATTTTTTACTGCTAATGAATTAGCTGGAGAGCAGAACCAGTGTTCCTGAAAAGTGTCTTCCTTTCTCATCTGGTCACATATTTTTCTCTGAAGCCATTAAATGTGTGCCAGCACCTGCAAAAGATAAGCTGCTGGCTCTGCCTGAGCTTTTAGCTCTTATTATCCAAGTCCCAGTCCCAGAGCCACTAACTCCAATCATTTATTCTCCTTTCTTTACCATCAGAGAGATACCTGCTTAAGTTGTAAATTCAGAAAGCTGGAGGTTTTATGTAAATGTCCTCATGTGCTGTTTTGCACAGCAATGAATTATCTAATTTACATGAACCCCCAACAGTAAATTCCTTCAGTGTTTCACTTTTCTTCCCTGTCAACACCAGTAGTTCTCTCCACTTCTCCACTCCTCTCAGTCTGTTTCAGCATTGGACATATTCTGCCACCCCTAAGTGACCTGGCTCACCATCAACCTTTTGGTTCCTAACCTCCTTTTTTTTCATTCTCCAGGCACTCCTTCACATTCATTCCTCAGTTCTCTCTGCCTAAGCTCTCACCACTTTCCTCCTGCAATTTTGTTCTACCTGCTGTCACTTCTCAGGTTACCACTTCATTTTTGCTGGACATGGTTCCAAGTGTGTGCTCATCCACAGTGAGACAAAGATGTACAATCAGAAACTAACGGAACAACAATCTTACACCAGAACCAGTATTAGTTTTGACCATCAATCTCACACTATTGTGTGAAATACAGTAAAATCACCAAGTATTATTTTAATATCTAAGGTGTATGTTCACTAAACACAACAAAACCTCTAGAGAGAACACAAGAAATATCACTGGTTACACCATTTTAATCTGCAGTCTTCACCACTGAGTAAGATGACCTGTATCTCCACTCCTAAGGACCACTTTTCTATGGCTCATATGACTAAAATTTATCTTACTGGGTTGAAAAGTACGTTTACCTGACTGTGTGATTTTTGTTAGGCAGTTTGCTAGGACCACTGCCTGTGAATGCTTATGATTTTTCAGTTTTGAGTTTTTGTTGTTTTTTTTTTTTTCTTTTTTAATTAGACAGAAAAATAAAGCAACCAAAATTTAAGCACTTCTGGTAGCCAGGTGTGGAAAAATATTTTACTTGTCCTTGTGAGTTCCAGAGTTTCTATAATTTGAAGACTTTTATTAGGAAGAAGATGAATTCCATAGGCTGAAAATATTCTTTTTGTTATCTGCTTGGAAAATCATCAAAACTTAGCCAAGTTTCAAACCTTTGGAAAAATCAGATACCTGTCAGCTTATAAGACAGCTTTTTTTTATTAAAATGGATAAATCAGGGAGCCCCCTTTTGCTAGTACAGTCCACTATAGGCCTACACATTAGCAGAACCAGTAACAGCTGCTCTATTTAAATACACAGTTGGATGTTAAAAAGATTTGCAATAAAGAGAATAAAAACCAGGGAAGTAGTTTCAATTTTTATTAGTACTGTTATTATTATAATTACTAAGCTTCTGTGACAGAAGTGCTGTAGTTTAATGCTAACCATATACTCCATAGATTGAATAAATAAGATCAGATAAGTTGTGGAGCACTATAACTCCTTAGAATAACACTGGAGACTATTTAACTAATTAAATGGGGTGATAATAGGCACTTTACCAAGCATCGAGGAAATAAAAAAGAAAAATGTAGGTTAGGGACCTTACCACTGGGGAGTTAAACAAATTCCAAGACAGAGACTCCCAACATTAGGGAGTAAGGTAATTATTAAGTTTCTGTGAACTGAGCTTTTAAGATCATGTATTTGTTCTCCATTACATAACAGGATGCCTTAGAGAACTCTGTGTCCCTTAAAGACAAACTTTCCTAGGTAAAGCTCTAAAAAAGACAAATAGTGTTCAGAGGCTAAATAGCATTTCCTCTGCAATTGCAAATCTGATCCACAGTACTGCTCTAAACACAGGAAATTATGTCTGAAACTCATTACAGATCTCCTTTCTTAATACAATATAGATTAGGAAGATTTTTTTTTTTTTCTATTTGAGTGTGCAGAGATGGGAACCATAACCACCTGTGGTCAGCAAAGTGGAACAGATTAGAAAAAGTAGGTTGCGGGAATAAGACTAGCAGCAGGGTAGAAAGCATGGGGGCAGGGGTGGAATAGAAGAAGGCATAGATAAAAAGCCAGAATTTGGAACTAACAGCATGAAATAAATGAAGTGAAAGGGAAGAAGAGAAATGTGGCAAGGAGCCAGGACATAGGTAGAGAGACAGACTAATTAGAAAAATGCAAGAAGAAAGTGATGTGAGGGAAAAAACACTGAGATTGAACAAGGGAGATTGGGACTGTAGGTAAGTGGGACAGAAGGGCAGGAAGGCTGGCATGAAGTCACAGTATAAAAAATGAAAGCTTGGATGAGAACCAGGGAGAGGAGGTGGAACAGAAGCTGACTGTGCAAGGAAATCAGGATTCGGATAAAACGTGTAAGGAAAGGACGTGAAGCCAGGCAAATGAATCAGACAATACGGCAATGGAATAAGGACAAGAATGGAACAAACTGGAGGCAATGGGACAAATAAGGCTATGTGTGGGAGGAATGAACCATAAATACTGAGTCTGTTCATGCACAGAGCCTGGAAAGGAACCCAAGCTCCCCAAGTGTCACCACTACCTTTCTGAAGTCAGCGAGTTTAACCCATATGGTCTAAGAGTATGTCTTTTAAACCTCTGGAACAGTTCAAGCAAAAAAAGGGAAGCCTAATACTGTTATCAGCTATTAAAGCAAGTGACAAATGTCACTTAAATGTTTTTTCTATCTTGTGATTAAAGATGCTTATAAGTTATGGTCCTACAAGTTATATATTTATATTACAGAGAAGATCATAAATCTGCCACTTCTCAAAATTTGTGTCTGAAAAGCCTTGTTAGACTTCTTTTTCATACTTTTCTCTCATATATGAAAGTCACTATAAATAGTATGTTAAGAAAAATAAAATTTATATTGATAAGAGAGATCCTGCAATAACCAAGCATATAGCGTAGACTGTGCACACTTCAGCTTTAAAAACATACATGTAAACACTGGGAATTTTATAGTAATTTTGTAAATTGAGATTGTCCCTAGTCTGTATACGAAGTTCAAACTATTTTCTTATCATTTGGTATTGTGTGAATCTAGGATTTTTTGGCTTATGTTCTCTCCCCACAATTAGCATTTGAATCATTTCTAGAAATCTTGTGAATATACTGAGAGTGAAAGACAGATATCATAAGCAGAAATCCCAAAGTGGTCTCTTTGTCTGAGGAAACTGAGTGTAATTTGATCTGAAGGGAAATATGGCTCTTCTACCTGAATGCAATCACATATGCCAAACATGAACAAAAGGACTAAAGAAAAAAGGGTGAGATATGTTTTGATAAAACATTTTCTAGAGGTTCTTCTGACCATAAATTGAAGAGTCCAACTACTTGACAGGGAAAATATCTATTCCCTGAGTGACTATATTCTATTCTTTTTGAAACACTAAACAAGCACCCCCTTCTTTAGGCTGTTCTCATTGAAAATATTTGTGGAGTGTGCTTGCAGAAGTTCAAAAACTGCTGAACTACTATGGCAATGGCCAAACCTGATGAAATTAAGTATCATTTCCCACAATGAGTTCATATATTCCTCTACACTGAAGCGTATTCCAACAACAGATATGGATTTTTTTCTGTTTCAAGCTCAACATGCACTTAAAGAAAAAAAAAAAGAAATTACAGGTCACAGTTGAGTCAAATGACTAATCTGTTTTGGTACTGATGAGCAAATTAGGTCACATAGTAAGAGGGTATATTCTCTGAGATTTCAGCAAGGAGCAGAGTCCTCTTTACAATCTGAAAGAAAAGTTGTGTTTTGATGAACTAACTAATCAGAGGTGTATGATTCAGACCATATCCAAATGTGTGTAAGGGAGAATATACTTACAGAATGACAATTTCATACATTTGAATATAACATGGGATGTATACAATATGATAAGAAACATGAGGTAGGCATCTGATATCTATAAACATTTTTTAATTATTTGTGATATTTCCAGTTTACTGATGGGAAGAAATCCTTGCTAGTACAGGAGTTACTCTTGCAGAGATCCAGTCAGCAGCTGAACAAATGTCTTACCCATTTTTTCTGACATCATGAAACCCTTTAAATCTCAAAGCCAGAGGCTAAATCTGTCTCACTACGTAAGAGAGTGCAATGGAGCAAGCTTAAATATCCCTTATAATCCACACTGCTTAACTGTTAGCTCTCTCCTCTACTCTCCTTTGGACCACTCCAACCAGCTCTCTACAAACATGACTAATCTACTATAGAGGAAACCAGCTCGAAACAATATGAATGTGAGCCAGACTGGTGCCTGGCTTAATCCCTAGCCCTCTTTTATTTAGTGATTTAACTGTTTAGACATAAGCATCATCCCCCAAGGATGAAATTTTGGGAGAGGTAGTGTTTAAGCTACTGTGGAGTCAGCTCTGACCTGCATGTCTCCGATAGCTGTTTGAAAGGTGACATTTCTGTGATAACAAAGAAACAGCTTGTGCCTGGGAATTGTGCCAAAATACCCAAGGCAAACGTCAGAGCCGCAGCCTATTCCCACCATGGGGAGGGCGAGTGTGTGCTCTCCTGATCACAGCAGCTGGAAGGTGTCCAGCAGGGACAGCACTACCAGTGCCAGATTACTGGCTGTCCACAAAGTGATTGCTATGCTACATTCAAATTAAGGGGCCAGCCTGAGAAAGACAAGTCTCCTTTCTGTACCTGGCACCGGTGCCAGCACAGACAGTGTGGTACCTGAGTGACGACGTGTGCCCTGCACTAGTGTGCACCAGCAGCAACCACAAATACACAAGCACTGCCCTGCTGCGTGAGTGAGACAAAGGAGTTCCAGCTGCCACCACAAACAGGGTTAAAATGCGTATGTCCAAAAGGCCCTGTTAAATTTACACAGGCAACCCTGATTTTGAAGAGGTTTTTGTGTGTCACAGATGCAATTTTCAGGTTATTATTTTCCATAATTTCACTAAGGTAAAATTATTAAGGTAATTAACTCTGATTTTAATACCTCAATAATATCAAGTTTTTTGGTATAATGTTAATATCTCAATATGCATTAAAAATATAAAACTGCTTTTAGGCTTAATACTTATAGGGGGAAAAGACAACAGTCATAGAAACTCAGAATAACATTGTTTAAAAATAGGCCATTTTTTAAAATGTTTGCAGGCTGGTAGTATTTCAATTAACAGACTGTTGCACTCATTAATAACCTAATCTATTCCTGTGAAGCAGATTCTTGTTTTAAAAACAGAGAATGACCTTCAGGCAGTAGCCTCAGCTGCCCTATTCTGTACTCAGTGGCCACATCCTGTACACAACCCTCAAACTCACCAGCAATATCCTGTACTCCTATGCAAGAAAAATATTCTACTCTGGATCTACACGCTCTGTCACTAATAAGATAACTCATTTATCATTCGCCCATGCTCTGCTTCAATATTCGGACTAATAACACTTTTACATGGTAAATTTATCCATTAAACTTCTTTTCTTTACAAATATATATAGACACAGATAATATTTTTTTTCAACACCAGATAATACATACTGACCCTTAAAACTATTACTTATTCCCTCTCTGGAAACAATGCAACAGCATTCTGCTATGTTTCGCTTGTGATATGATTGCTGTAAGTCTCTATCTCTACTTCTCTAGGATTCACTCTGTGCAATATAAGGCTTCACTCTTTCTAAATGTAAGGCATGAACTCCATACCCACTTCATGATCACTGGGGAGACCTAGAACACCCATCCTTCAGACCTACACTTTGATCTGGATTCCTCATGAAGAATTTAGAAATGTTCAGATTATATCTCTGACATATGCTACTTGCCACGACTTCAAAAACCTGGGAGGGTCAGACCTATAAGCAATGAATCGTTGCCCCTATTTTAAATGTACCACCTAGAATTTTGTGAGTTGTCTTCTAGAGGTGATTCTTCATATTAGACAAGAAAAAGCTTTGATTTTGTTCTTAATTTTAGTTGGCTAAATTCAGTAGAGAAGAACCCCAACCTAAATAAAAACAGGTTTGCCATTATCAAGGAATCGCTACAAGCCGGGTTTATTATGAGGTGTGGATGCAATGTCTTTCACATGATTAGCTCACTCAGACTGATGTATCTTTCTCCAGTAATTTCACACATAAATTACTGTGGAAGATGGAGCAATAATATTTTTATAATCCACTTCATTTACTACTTGAGATTTGTAATAAGAAGCTTACAGTGCCTTTATTCTTTACAAGTTTCCTCCTGTGTAGATGCAAATTGAATTTTCTCACTATAAATTTAAAACTTCCACAGTTCCTTGTTTTTTGGGTTTTTTCCTCCCCACAAGTAAGGTAAATTAGTACCATCTCTATTATTGCTATGCTCTTTCAAATAGCCAAATGCAGTGGGTTTTTTCCCATTTTGTGTATTTTGTGTATTTGCAAACACAAAACTGTGTATGTGTAGAGCTCAGGTCCTTCAACTGAGTCTGGATGTCACTCTAAAATAGAGCAACAATTTCTTCATATCACAACATTTTATTTTGTAAGATAATATGCAAAATACATGTATGTAAAGTTTATAATATAAAATAGTTCAAAAACTAAACCTGTAATTTGTATAACTAATTCAAAAGCATTTTATTAAGGTGAGAAGCATCTCCACATGAAAAATACATCTGTAGCTATTTTATAAACAGGAAAAACTTTCAGTCCTTATGACTCCTGGAATATAAAACTATTCCTATACTGGATGGAGTTTGGTTGCAGGTAGTGCAGCACCAGTGCTAGCGAACTATTCAATGACAGTGGTGTAAAACAGGTTTGCTGAAATTTCTGTGATCAGACATTAAAGGATCATTGCTTATTAGAGAAGCTGTAAGACAAGAAAAGGCTATTTTGCTGTTCAAATACATTCCTGGAAGGACAGAAATCCTCTCAAGAATTTAAAAGGACAGCAAACTGAAACCAAATAGACTTTTTGACAGTCTTCCAGTACAAGATAGAGATTTATCACTGTAGCAAGCTTTGCATGTGTGACTTTTTTAAAAAATATGCCACAAATACGTATTAGGAGAGTGTGAAACTGTAAAGGATCAAGTCCAGAATTTATATTAATGACTTTTTCAGGGAACATTAATATTTTTGGCTAAAAAATAAATATTCCTTCATAAATATATTTTAATTTAAAAGAGCCTATCCAAATCATGTCTTATATAATGTTATTCCCTTTCTGCCATACTACTCTTACCCAAAACAGTAACAATGCTCATATTAGTTTAGACTTAATTACTTAAAATTGAATTATAAATATGTTATGCATGTGAATTCATTCTAAGGCTAAAAGATATTGTAAAATTATCATAATAAGGAATTTTAAAAACACCCTGATGGCGTAGTTACTGAAAGAAATATTTCCCTGATATCTAATAAATCCCTTTTATACAGGAATTTAAATTATTTACTTGTTTCTTACAAACAGAATCACATGGAAGCTGCATTTATCTCCTAAGTAACACTGGCAAATTACATATAATGGTAGTAAGAGATCTCTAAACTTTATTATTCACTAACATTACAAAGGGAAGATATTTGGTCTGTATTTGGCTAATTTTTGTAAAGAAGAATACAATATTCCTTCATTGTTTTTCTCTGTGTGTAGTCATACTGCCTGCATAGAGACTAGTGCAGCTGGTCCCTGACTCCTCAATGAAAACTCCTGAAATAGTAAGAATTAACACTATTGTCATCTGGGACATAAAGGGACATGAAGTTCAACAAAAGTGCCGACAAAAAGGATAATTTCACAAAACAGCAGTCTGAGCTCTTAGAATTCTTCAAAAGGAAAAACATTTTTTTTTTCCATTAGCCACTTTCAACTACAAACTTTATATGTACAGGTCTGTTTCTAAAAGAAAAATATCTAACTTCACAAGAAAAAGAGTATTCCAAGCCATCCAGAGTCAGTGTTGCAAACATAGGCATGCTACACATACATAAGGAAAGGTAAGTTCTTTCTCAGCCCTTTCAAGTCAGTTCTTTCAAGTCCTTGTCAATTAAACTTGGGTTCAGCTTCACAACAGAAGAAATGTACAGCTATAGTATAACTACATTGTTGCAGCACAAAGCCCTAACTTGTAAGCCGTCCCAAAATGTGAGAATAAGAAGCCTCAGTTCAACACTGCCTCACTGCTATCCCTTACTTCTGAATAAGAGCTTCCTTGCCCTACTGAAGTCTGAACACAGGCAGAGGGAGTGCAGAGGGATCAGTGAGAGTAACACTGTAGCAGAATTACAGAACAGCACAGGGTAAAATGGGATGAGAAAACTAAATCTAGAGCAAATGCAAAATACCACTGATACCTCACTTGCTAACAAAACTTTGGTTCAGTGTATCTTACTAGAATTTTTTTCTCCATAAATTTACACTACCTGAAATTATTGAGGATACACTTCAGACCATATATATGTACGTTTCTATATATATAATAATATGTACATTTATATATATATAATAATATATATAGAAACGTACATATATATGGTCTGAAGTGTATACATATATAAAAATATATATATAAATATAAATAATAAATAAATAATAATAAAAATATATATAAAACATATAAAAATATATATATAACTGATCCGTTTTATATTTATTTTTTATTTATTTATATATAACCCAATGACTTAATCTGCTATGAAAATATGCTGAGCTTTCACATTCTATAAAAGAGCAGACACAGGATATCTCAATGGGCAAAATCTATATCCCAGCAGAACAAACTAGTCTCAAACACATTTATTTTTACTATTACTTTCACTACATTTTTACTATTTTCTTGTTGTAAAGTGTATTATTTATTTTCTGAAGTCTGAGCTAAGATGCATCACAGAGGTTTTTGGAAGATACCTGTGGGTAAGTGGTGATTTGCGAGCCCTAAGGTGGCTGAAGAGCTGTGGAGAACTCCCCTGAAGTGGTCAAACTGGAACAAAGACTCACTGAGCATGTTTAGGGAGAGTGAGGATAAAGAAAAACTGAAAATGCAGGCTATTAAGAGGCACAAATCATGTTTAGGCATGGCCTCTAAATTCCAAACCTAGGACACACTTCCACAACTCAGTCACTGGAAAACTTTGAATGCAACTGCTAAGTGAATCCCAGACATTTATTCATGGAAATACACACAGTAAAAGAGTTAGCTAAATAAACTTTGACATCGGACTGTAAAAAGAAAACCAAAGTGTTTATTTTGTCCTCCTTTGAAATGTCAGTGCAAATTTAATTTTTGCTGTAGACAAACTGTTGCCGGTGGTCGATCTAGCTGTATTGGGTGGATAGCTTTACAAGGTTCATTCTCAAATGATCTCTGTCATTTGAGATGCCATCTGTAGTACCTGAATGGGAAAGTTTTTTACATTAAAATAAAAATATGGGAAAGTTTTTTACATTAAAATAAAAATAGTTACCCTGACTTGAAAGCATTTGCTACTGCTACACAAGACTACGATCAAGAAAAGAGAAGCAGGTGAAAAAATCATGCTTTACCTGTCCATACTTTGCAGCTAAATGTAGGGGTGTCCAGTACTGATTATCCACTACATTGAGATCAGCCCCCTGATCTAATATTAGAGATGCAACATTCTTGTATCCATTAGCACAGGCCACATGCAGCTGCAATATAAAAGTTAAATTTTGCACATGTTAATAGTTTAAAGAACTCATCCATAGTGTGTTATTGCCTATCTTTACTACATCACAGTTACAGCAAATACAAAATGTACATGTGATAACTACAGACTAGAAAACCACTGCAGAATCTTTTTTTAGCATTTATAAACAAGATGGACCAGAAAAAGATAATCTTACCTTATTGTGAGCTACTAAACAATCTAGTCTATCACTTTTCATATAACTTCAAGCAAACATCCTTTCAAACACATTCAAAGACTTCATGAGCCCAGGTACAATCATGCATTTCAACAGAGCTTGAGCTCTCTTAGAGGCTAGAACTAACTTCCTTTTGTGGCAGTTCAAATATCCCAGATTTAAACTGACACTACTCCAAAATGAATTAATTAGCACAGAATCCAACCAAGCACATTGAGACTACAGCACGAAATCAGTGACAGAACCAGAGAGATTTTATTTCCCATACTTGCATTGCTCCCCTAGATACTTAATTATTTTAATTGGTAATTGTTTAAGCAATTTTAGTTGATTTTCTGTATCTGTAAACTTCATTTAAGAGTCAAAGTTGCAATGGAAGGAGGGTGGGAAATGCAGTAACAGACTGAGAGAAACCTAGGTCAGCAGGAACCTCAGGAGGTCAAGCAGTGCAATTTGCTGCTCAGGCAGGGACAACTTCAAAGGCAGCTGTGTTTGCTCATGGCTGGTCACTCTGAGTAGCAAATACAGTAAGAGTGATAAAGTATGAAATCTGTAATGGCAAGAAAGAAAAAAGGAAACTCAAAAATATCTTTATTAATGGCTGATTTGAGGAGCTGGACATTATCTTTTGCAACATATTATTATTATTTAAGGCTCTGTATGTGTTTAGAATTTATACCAGCAATTAATTCCACTGTATGTTATTTACAGAATGAGATTTTTTTTAAATATAAAAAGCCCCAACAGAGATGTTGGGTTTTTATTTAATTAAAAATAGCAAGTATGCAAAATAAATATAAAAGCAATATAATACCAAACAGGTCTTGTGAACAGAGAAAAAGGGGAAGATATAATAGGGCAATAAAATTATTTTCTCTCATAATAATCAAGTAAATGAAGAAAATGAAATAAGGAATCCTACATCAGGGAAAAATTGTAATTGTCAGGTTTTGATGGAAATTGTTTCTTATGTGGTGAATAACTGTTGAGGCATGTTGTTGCAGTTTGCTGTTGGCCAGGTTTTGGTTTATCTCATAGCCAGGCACTGCTGCCCCCCCCCCCCCGCCCCTGAGCTCTGTATTGCGCAATCCTATACAAAGCCCACCAAATTCAAACCCAGCACTCCTACTTCATAGGATGTTGTACCCTCATGTCAGTATATATGTGACTGTAACTCCCCGTGCTAGTGCTTCCCTGGCACAACGCCGGTGACGAATAAACCATCTGGGAAAGCCCCTCTGCTTCATCTCTCCTCTTTTGGCATGCCTGTACTATCATTGGGTTGAGTGAAACCTTGCAAGAACTTCGCCGGCTCTCCCGTGCCTTCGGAGCAGCCCGGCAGCCCCTGGAACCGTGAGCGGACGCCCGGTGCCCCCACCGGAGGCATTGCGGCAGAAGGTACATCATATGATGAGATTGATCCAGGTTATAGTTTCATGTTCTTTACTTTCTCATAGTCCTCTGCTCTGATTTCAAACATTCCCTTAACTTCTGGGAACAAGGGGGACAAGATCTGAATTTGGAATTTGGCACAATATAACT
This sequence comes from Pomatostomus ruficeps, assembly GCA_013400735.1. Taxonomy (NCBI): domain Eukaryota; kingdom Metazoa; phylum Chordata; class Aves; order Passeriformes; family Timaliidae; genus Pomatostomus; species Pomatostomus ruficeps. The sequence goes on from VYZT01011150.1 coordinate 53,391, forward strand.
GCTCATCCCCAGTCAGAAGGACTTAATACTCACATTGGTCAGTAAGAATAGAGAATAGGAATATTGCAGAAGTTGAGAAGTGAGATGATAGGTGGTACCTGTATTCCTACACCACACAGGCCAACTGCATGACTTTTGCTCCTCGAAGCATTGTTAGCTGAAGATATTATTTTTCTGGTGATTGAAATGGATGGATAACGACAATAAAAAGGTCTTGCAATAAACTTGTTACTACAACTGTGTAGTTCCAAAGTCACTATGAGAATAGGAGATACTAAAATGAGAGTCTGGGATATTATTTGCCTTACCTGCTATTTCTTGTTCAGTTGCACATGCAGATTATGCATAAAGTTTTCACTATGAACATGATTGATGCAGAGGGAAAGAATACAGTACAACTTATCCGAAATCTTTCCCTGGAAAGGCTGCAAAACTCCCCTGGTGGCAGAACATCGATTCTGCATGCTATGATTTCCAATGTGCAAAATCCTCACATTTTTCCTGTAATTTGACATAGCTTTATGGTGGAGAGAGAGTGTGTTTTAAGAGAAGAAGAAATTACATTTTCTATTCAGACATCAACTTGACAAGTGCTATTTTCAAGCAGTTTAAAAGCTTGTAGGAAATATTTTATTGCTGAAATCTTTCAAAGAAAAACTCTTACAGAAGAATACAGCAGAAAAATTAATTTTAACCAATATTATGCTACGTCTGTCTGTATTGCATGTGCACAAATGCAGGTGTTATGAGTCCATGAGAATGTGTGTATTTATGTATTTACAACAGTAATTTCTTGCTTGATTCATCTTAACTTACACATGGACTCGACATGTGTTCTGTCAAGAGAAAACAAACCTGAGTTGAGACTTAGAACCGAGATACTTGTCTTTTTTGAACAGATAGATGTAGAAGAACAAATCACTATTCCTAGAACCCTCTGATATGCACACAACCATCATAGACTGGCTGACACAACACCAGTGAAAAAAGAGAGAATTGTTTAACAAATTCTGGATTTTCCATCAGTTTGTCAAACAAAAGCTTCACAAAATAGAAATCTTAAAAAAAAGCAAAATTATCTACTTTGTATCTACTTCTTGAAAAAATCAGATTTCAGCATAAAAATTGTTCATGCAAAAGTATCCCTTTTGTCAACATTCTACAAAGCAAACAACAAAAAACCAAAGTATCCACAGTGGTTTTCTCCCAGTATTTGCAGTTCTGTTGCACATCTTTCAGAAATGCATTTCAACTATTCCAGCTAACTATAGAAAAGGTTTTATACAATCAGATTCCTCTAAGTTCATAGCTCAGTTTAACTAAAGCAATTCTGACTAAAATAGCAACAGAATTTAAGTACAATAGCTATGTGATTTAGCAGCTTAGATAAAAATATCAGAAAACTGGAAGGTAAATGAATGCTTTTATGAAATAAACTAAAACTTATGCTGTTTCTTCCCACACCTTCCCTGCTTCCCTTCCTGTTTCTAAATAGTTAACTGCCTTGGGGTGTGCACCCCAAAAGTCACAGTGTTCTGTTTCTAGAGAGAACCAGTGGCTAGATTCTACCATCCCAGATACGAGGCTGATCACTTTCTCTGTTTTAGCTTAAACACTCCACAGGTATTAAAATATGGAATGATTCAGTATATTAATTCAGTATCATGCAATGTAATTTAACGCAAATGCAGCAATGATAGGAATAATTATTAGTGCTCTAATTATATTAGGACAGTATTTGCAGGAGGAAACAAAGTACTTTAAAAAAGTTATTCAATATATTAACGGTGCTGATCTACCATTTATTGACTGATTGATTGATTGAGAATGGTGTTAAAGATTTCATACGCAAAGGGAACATTCCACAGACATGCTATGGAAATACACATTAATTTAGAATTATTTGGCAGCTGAAGAAGAAGAATCCTGACAAAATACAGGGATAGAAGATTTATGCCAAAAAAGCTATAATGAAACTCAGTGACTACAAATAACATGCAAATTTGGGAGTAGGAGTACTTGTCCACAGATATGGTGAATGCTTCAATACACTGAATCAAAATGGGATCACTACATGAAACAATGTTTCAGTTGGGCTCAGCCAGAAGATATGAGCCAAAAACAGGGATCACTGAGTGAAGTTTCAGCCCCTCTCTCACACAGAATGTCAGAGACCACAAGTATCTCCTGCAGCTTTATACTCTGGTGTTAATGTTTTGCTATTAATTTTTATGTTGCATATTTACTGGCCAGGAGCAAAAAAACTGTCATTAAGATATTGCACTACCCTATTTTAAAAACTATATTATGCATGGAATTGACATACAACTATTTTCAAAAGGCCAGATAGAACCAAAATCTTGGTTTATTCTCCTGAAGAGAATTGCCTTGCAAACAATGCTGTACTTGTTGCAATACATGCATATTCCCAGGGTGATGATCACATGTTCCCACTCACCAGGGTAACTCCTTCATCATTCTTTTGATTCACACTCCCTCCACTCGAGATGAGCTGTCGGACATCTGTGAGCATTGTCATAGCTCTCTGGATCTTCATTTGGCGCAAGGAATTCAGCTCTACACCTGAAAAAGAAAAGGATAGAACCTTCTGGTATTTTATTCATCAAGAAAGATGTTCTGGGTTTTTAAAAGCTTAATCAACATTTAATTAGACTTTAGTGTATATTTTTAAAGCATTTACCTACCTACACTTACCAGAAAGTTTACTCTCATCTTTATCAGTCAATACATGCATGATTTAAGTCAGTGAGCAATATCCAATAAACTGCCCTGATCTCCCACTGACTGCAAGAGCAGTTGCAGGTGAAGGAGCGGCAATATCTTGAAACCCACTGGGAGTGTGAAATAGATGATTGTGAAAAGAATTAAAAAATCTAAGGAAGCCACTCAAGTGTTTGGGACTTAATTAATTTTTGGGGGGTTGCATTCTTTCAGCCCTGCATATACATCACAGCACCCAGACCAGTCCCTCAAATTTGGTGGCTCAGCTGCTTGACAGATTGTGCAGTCAAGCAAATGACATTAGAACTCAACACTTTTTTTATGTGCCTGGGTTATTTTTAACCAGGATTAGCTCTCCAGCTGAGCCTAGACCGTTTCAAGGCCCCATGTACCAAGAGGAAATGTGGGGTGGAGGTAGGAACAAATGGGAAGAGATTAAAAGAATGAAGGGTATGGGATTGCTTGTGTCAGCAGTGCTACTGAAAGAACAGCTGTCAAAGAACAGTATTAAAAAGAAGATAGGCAAGGCAGTGTATAACCAAAAGAAAGCATGGTCTCCAGTCTGAAGAGGTTTAAAATTAGAAACAGGATACAACAAAAGTGTGAAGTGGTTAAATTAGCAACTGGCTGTGTTTTGATTGGAATAAATAACCAAAATTCAGGGCTTCATTCTTCTGCTTCTAGCTCCATGTGATTTTTTAAACCCATATATAGAAAATGTAACTTGAGTATAAAAATTCTTCCTCTCTGTTCTGGCCATGACATAGCAAAAAACTCATATGAATAAATGATTTTTTGTTTCTCTTTCACATTTGTCACTGAGCTGAAAAATGACAAACTATAAATTAATATAATTCATATGTATTTAACTTAACCTTTTGTCTTCAACAGTTCTTGAAATTCTTTACTAAAACAATTGAAGCATGTTTAAGGGTAAAATCATATTTTGAGTTCCTTAGTTTTAATCTGCCCTGGAACTTTGTATAAATGAGTGTACAATATGTAGCTCATCAAAGAATCCCAGTATTTTTCTTTTTCTAACATGCCACTGTACAGACTGCTTTATGTTCTGTTGTCTGCAATACTTGCAAGAGTTTCAGCTCTGAAGTGAAATGTTCAGTGTGAGTCCTGTCTCCCTCTTATTTTTACACCTGCCACCTAAATGATACTAAAGAACAACAAATGTAAAACACAAATCCAAACATGAGATAGGTAACATTACATTTTCTGTATCTAGATTAACTCTATGATCTTTCACATGAATGTAATTTAGACAAACACACATGTATATCTATCTATCTATCTATATATATATATATGTATAAAATACTGATAGATTAAATCAGACAATGTCCCCAAAGGAGAATGTGTTTAACATCCTACTGCCTGACAGTTGCTAGATCAGAACACAATGCAAATTTCACAGACTGTTCTCAGTGTCTCCTAACAATCAATGTATTTTGTCAGAACTAAAGCTTTTATGCCTTCATCACATTTCAGAGTAATGATTTGAAACTACCTGATGATATTTACAGACTGCCAATGCCACATGATGTCAATTAAGTATTTTTTTTTTTCTGTTTCTACCTATTTCCTGCATTTTGCAACAGTAAATTGAAGGTTAAACATTCTTGTCCCAGTGACAGAACTCTCCCAAATACCTAACGGCAATATACACCCAAAATTAATTATCATTTTCAGCACTGGCTTAACATTTTAAACACACAACACTGAAGTCTGAGCAGACAAAATGAAACTTCACTGGTCCAGATGAAGTTTTTTCTAATGTTCTCAGGTCAGCAAGATTAAAGTTTAAAAATATATGAAGCATTTTATACCTGATGAAGGCAGCCATACTTAAATACTGCTGACAGAACTTATGTCAATTTTTTCTTCCTCTTATATGTCCGGTAAACAATTAGAACATGTTTTGGGTTTCAAGGAGAGAGGAAATGGGTGGAAATTAATGCACTACCTCTTTTGTCTGAGAATACCTCAAACACTCAAAAATGAAAACTAAGTTCACAGTCCACAAATTAGAAATACCAGCTTCTGATTTTTTGAAGAAGAAAAAATGAAAAATAAAAAAATACTGAGAGTGAAGCACAGTTATTATCAGTTTGTTTCTTTCATCATGTTTAACATAAATTACTGTAATGTCTACAGGCTGAGGGCAGAGGCCAGCTGAGTCTACTCAGCCTTTTTCAGTAGTTACTACTGACTTACACCCAACAGAGTCAGAGAATTAATGTACGGGTATATTCTTATATTAACAGTGAAATATTGATCCTTACTCCTTATAAACTGCCTTTTATAGAACCTTGGTGTGACCTACCTGGGCCCACAAAAAACATGGCTGTTGAAAGATTAACTGCTCATGTTGAAGAAGAAATCAAGAAAAGCATTCAGTTGCATTAATTGCTATATCATTTTCTATTATAAATGTAATGCAGCCATCAGCTCAGAGAAAATACATAAACCATGCTACAATGCAACAAAAGTCAGAGTCTGTGTGAATCCTAAACATATTCAAGACAGCTTTGCTGGCTTCTAACTAATAGTTGTGTAAAGGAATTATACATATTTCATTAAACAAATAGAAGTAAATCAGGGAGGTTCCAAAGTGACATGGTTTCACAGACTTCCTTTTTTAAATATCCAGTGTAGGTTTGAAAATGCTACAGAAACAATTGAGTTCCCCTTTCTCTACCTTTACAAAAAATATAATTAAAATATGTAAAAATAATCTATGTTGCAGTCTTAGAAGTGTAGTTTTGAATTCCAAGAACTCAGGAGCTATTAGGCTTCGAGCAAAGACTTCTCTGGTGGGGAGCTGAGAAGCAGATTTATGAAGCATGTACATGCATCACCCTCTGAGGCTTAAACAAGGAGACCTTGTCAATAAATGCTTTCCGTTAATCAAGTTCATAATTCAGAGGAGTCCACTCTCCCTCCCCAGGGAGTGATACTTTCCAGGAATTTAGATGGAACAACAAAATGCTACGCATACAGTAAGTAACTCTCTCTGCCTGAATCAAAGAATGACCTTCATGTTGCTTTTCGAAAGAGAAATGTGGCTTAGATATTCAGCTGAAATGGGATGAGAGCCAGCATGAATAAAAAGAGGGAGAAAAACACATTGGCATCTACTATGGGAACAGATTCACATTTCAAAAAATGGAAAGTAAAAAAAAAAAAAAAAAAGCATACAATGGAAAAAACACTCCAAATACCCCGTAAAATCATGCTCAGGAATTCTGCAGGAGATCAGATCAGATGGAGAAGGAAGAGTTAAATAGCAGTGACCCTGCAGGGCACACATTTGGTGATGAGTATCAGCACTGATGACAGGCAGGAGCATAACCTAAAAGCTACAAAATAAATTGCCTCTCGCTGTTTAAGAAAAACACCTGACAAGGCCATTTCATGTGCTTTGGCTGTCTCACCTTCTCTGGCAGATGGTTATAGAAGTGAAAATCAAAAGGAATAGAAAAACCTCAGATAAATAATGCAAAAGTAACTTTCTGAAAGTTTCAGTGATAAAAAAATACACGGCAAACAGAACTGAGGATTGCTATTAAACACATTTTCCTCACAAATATCCAGTAAAAAGAAGCATGTAAGGGGAACACCCAATCCTGGGACCAGTACAAAGCAAAACACCCAAGTCTCACTCTTGCTGTAACATGCAGGTCTCATTCTCCAATGGGCTTAATATTCTAGGGAGAGGACAACAGCATCTTGTCTTGCAAACACAAATGTACATTGAAAACTTGCAACGGCTTTGAGAAGCCAATCTCTCTTCTCATACTTGAGTCTTCTCTCCCTCTTATCTATATCTGCCCTTCCTGCACAGAACTGTAGATACAGCAAGGCTCTTTTCACCCCATGTATGATAAGCCTCTCTTACTCTTTTTTAATTCAGGGGATACCACGGTTTAAAATTTGTATTTTTTCTGGGCATAGTAGAATAAGAGAAACATGTCAAAAAAAAAAAAAAAAAGTCATGGTATAATTCTTTAACTACTAATTTTCATTCATTGAAATATTCAGATGTAGCTATTACTATATTTGCTTAAAGTTTTAGAAATACTTTTCTGGCTGCTTATTTGATATCTCTGTAAACAGCATTATTTTTGTTAGATTACATTGTTAATAACTCTTGGGCATATTGCTTGGCATTATATGAATCTGATTTTCAAAGGTCAGCCTATAAACAGATACATGCCAGCAACATTTACTATGTGAGAAGGGAAGCCAGTATTTTCAGATTCTGCAAAAGAATGTATACTTGCAAAACTAGAGAGGCCTATAGCTCTAATTCATTGCAGCAATACCAGCTGATTGGTGCTGGAGGGTTTTGCCTGTCTGCCTTTAAAGATATCATTACATATGTTCAGTGAAGCATGTTTAGTTTCATAGACTGTCTTGGGCTGGAAGGAACCTTAAAGATCGTGTAGTTCAATCACCCTGCTATGGGCAGGGACACCTTTCACTAGACCTGGTTGCTAAGAGCCCCATCCAACCTGGCCATGAGTATTCCTATGGATGGGGTATCCACAGCTTCTCTGGGCAACCTGTTCCAGTGCCTCACCATCCTCACAGCAAGGAATTTCTTCCTGATATCTAATCTAAACATACTCTCAGTTTAAAACCATTGTCCCTGTCCTGTCACTACATGCCCTTCTAAACAGTCTCTTCCCATATTTCCTATAGGCTCCCCTCAGGTACTGGCAGGCTGCAACTAGGTCACTGCCACTGCAAAACCTTCTCTTTTCCAGGCTGAACAAATACAATTCTCTCAGCCTTTCCTCACAGGAAAGGTGCTCCATTTCTCTAATTATCTTGGTGGCCTTCTCTGGACTCACTCCAACAGGTCTATGTCCTTCCTGTGCTGGGGGCCCCAGAGCTGGATGCAGCACTGCAGGTGGTGTCTCAGCAGAGTGGAGCAGAGGGGCAGAATCACCTCCTTTGACCTGCTGCCCACGCTGTTTCGAATGCAGTCCAAGGCACAGTTGGCTTTCTGGGCTGATAAGGTTTATTTCCTTCTAGTCTGAATATGCTATCAGAAGTGAAGTTCCCACCTCCTCCTCATGTAGATATCAGAGTGACAATTCTCCCACTCTAGTGAACATGCTTTTATTCCTCTCTCTTCTACAATAAGGACTTGATGATCCTTTCAGCTAAAATTAGTTAAGTGAACTGTGTCTTAACTTGTATGAAAACAAAAATATTTTTTGTAATTTATTTCAAAAGACTGGCAAAATATCAAGGCTTAATATTAATGCTTTCATTCGTATTGCATGTTTATTATTTAATTTGTAATAGAAATACTAGAACACAGAAGAAAAAGAAGTATATCAATGTCTCCAGCTACTTGTGGTAAATATCGTGTCATATCATGTGAAAGGAGATCATCACAGATGGCATTTCTACAGTACAGATTTTGCTGCAAGGTTTTAATATGTTATTATTTTTTATTGTGAGAGAGCAGTAAAAGCAGGCTACTCATCACATGCGAGGGAGGCAGGAGCTGAGGGTGAATACAGGCCGGGTAGAACAATGTCCTTGCTGACCAGGGGACAGTCCCACAGTACCCAAAAAAGAAAATCAAGCAGGTGTGGTGATGGGAATCAGGGCCAACAGCAGCCCTGTGATTGCCAGAAAAGCCTCTAGCAACAAGTCCAGGTAAATCAGGTGAAGCAAGGAGTCAAGTCAGTGGTCCAGGGTGGAGGTGAGCAAGGATCATGGCTGGGCACAGGACTATCTCAAGCAAGGACCTGAGGCTAAATGTGGCTTCAGAGACAAAGGATGGGTGAAAGACCACGACAGTGCTGCTCCTAGCTTTGCCTCACAGCTGAGCTCTTTTCCCATCCGGCAGCTCCCAGGTCACAGGGCCATAATGGCTGGCCTTGAGCAGGGGCAGCCAGCTCCTGGGAGCATGGGTGGAAGAGAGGTCACAGGGCCTGTGCGTGCACTGCAGGCACTGATATTTTCTTCCAGCTTGATAAAGGTTATAGTTTTAGGAATTCTATCAAAAAGTGAAAATATACTTCTGATGGTAATGAATTAGATTATTTCTTGATAAGTTGTTTGAAACAATACTGAAGGGGCATCCCCACTTTCTGATGTTCTTCACAATCTTTCAAATCTTAGCAAAGCCTATTAGTCAAGGAGATGCCTATTTTCCTTCTAGCAGCTATTAGAAAACTAGGTCATAAACTACTGGCTATAATTTTAAATGTTATTTTCAGTGTCAAGAGTCTGCACAGTGAATTTAAAGATTTTCCCTTTGAAAGAAATATATGGGTAACATTCTGGAAGCACAAAAAAGTTAAAAGGAATCTAAGACTTTAAAGTCAGCCCCCAAGAACTAGAAAAAAATTAAAAATTAAGGTAGCTTATTCACACTTATATTAGAAAACACAAAGGCCAAAGGAAGATGAGCATTCTCAACTACGACATTTTCAAATGTGTCACGTTTTCCATGTGCTTCATTTTTAGAAACGATCTACTGAAACATTTCATTTGTTTCTCTGTTCTCACTGGCAACACCAATACCTAACCTCTACCATCAATTAAACAGCCTCTCTGCGGAAAACAGGTTTTTTGTGTGTGATAATCTTATGGGTAGGTGGTTCCCAATCAACAAGAATCAAAGTGAAAAAACTTGGAGCCACCCTGAGGCTGTTTGGTTTTGATTGCCTATTTTCTGTCAACCAACTGCATCAATGTTGTGGAAAGAAATTTTGTAAGCATAAATCAAGATCATGGTGCATATGGTTCTAAACCAGAAAATATATCAAGGAATTTAGTTTTAGCTGAAGCTTGCTGATCTTTAGTGCTAACAATCTGTATGTGTTGGCATTTTAGTCAGTTCCTATTGCAGTATATTAGTAATAACTCCTTAATGTCTGTGAAATAGTTTTAAATAATAAAGTCTAGACCAGTATTTTTCTGAAATGATATTGATTTGTATCAGTTGCATTTCTTGACTGCACTGAAGAAATGCTAAGATTTTTTTTCCCCTTGTTGGATTACTAGATCTGTGTAAGGGTTTCTGTAGCACAACCTCAACATTAAAATATTTTGGTGTACACAATCATTCCTTTTAATGAATAACAATCAAACATGATGAAAAATACACACAACCGGGATTTTCATTTTGATCTTATTCTCACAAGAAATGCCAGAGTGTTGAGATACACACTACGAGATGCATTGTCCAGGTGCTGGTGGTTGTGGGGCTGTAGGGATGGGTTGTGTGGGTAGAGCCAGAGGCTGTCCTGTCAGCTCTAGCAGACCCTCAGCAGGACACAGCTGAGCCTGGCAGCCAAGTGTGACCCAAGGCAAAGCAGACAGACACTCCTGAAGGAGCTCCATACCTGTGAAAACCCCATGCTGGAGCAGAGGAAACATATGAAGAAGAAAAGGAGCAGAGACAGAGAGACTGCCACATACCAACTCAGGCTCCCCCATCTCCACGTGCAGCTTGTGAGGGTAGAAGAGTTTGGAGTGAAGCAGTGAAGCCTGGCAAAGGGGGAGGAAAAGCGTTGTTCTAATGTTTGTCTCTGTTTCTCACCACCTGAACCTGTTCCAGTTGACAATTTTCACGAAGCTGAATCAGTTTAGCCTGTGACAGTAACTTGTAAGCAATCTTGCTGTCTTTATCTCAAACCACAAGCTTTCTCGTCCTGTTTCCTCCCTCTGTCCTTGACAGGAAGGGAATGGGTAAGCAGCTGTGTAGGAGTTTTTAGTGCAACTACACCAGATTTTATGGATAACTTCAAATTAACTTACAGTTTAAATCAAAAATATTTTTGGTGTATCTTCCTATCACATTCTAGATTACTGTAAAGTGTCAGGTTTGCAGTAAATTTCTCTTTGCCCACTACTTTTCTAAATCAGACTTTCCTGCATGTCATTCCCTGTATGTTGTTAACTGTAGGCTTCAGGGAAATTCTCCTTATTGTAGTACAAGTTGTGTATTTCTGGCTAATGTTAAAAGTATCTTCAGGTTAGGATTCTGTACTAACATGTAGCTTCTTTTTTTTTTACTTTTTTTTTTATTCTACCTACTGCTACAAGGCAGAAAAATAAATTCTTTTCTTCTATTTTGCAGCTGAAGAGTAAGGCTTAATCCTCTGCTAGTAAGAATTTAACAAACCATGGTCTGTATTTGCAAAATCTGCACAATATTTTAACTGATTTAAACCATACAAAACCACCTAAATGGATAGGGCTTGCACATGATTTTGGCTCTATATCCAGTGTTCTGAGACACCTGAATATGATCCCTTTAATATTCAGGGAACAAAACAAACCCATTATTCCCCTGACTTGGAATAGCATAATAGATTTTTCTTAAGTGCAGGAAATCTATAACCATCAAAGGTCAATAACCTATAACCAGCTATTTTAAATTAATTTGCCCCCATAGAAAGTGAGTAACACTGTGCAAAATACTTTGCGGAAAAGTAATACCCACTTTTTATTCTGTACCTGTGTCACAGTAGAAAAAGAAATACCATCTGTACCTTTGGGTAGATATGTTATTTAAATATAGTTCTTCTTCAAAAAATAAAATCACAACAGATGGTTTTCTTTTGCTTTTGTAATGATCTACTACTGCATGAAACTCTCACTACACAACAGAAAAGAAATATATTAAATTTGCTTTCAGATGTGTGTGATATGTAGACAGTTCTTTTTTTAAAAAAAAAAGGGGGGGAAAAAAAAGATGTAAATGTCCCAATATTTTTTTCTCAAATTAAATAACAAGGCTGATGTTCTTGGAAGGCATGGTTATCCTACTGAAAACTGAAGCCTGAGATCTTGGAGGACAAAAGAGAACAACTCTTTTCTTGGAAATGATTTACAGTCCATGTGTCACCTCCTGTGACTTGGCAAATACAGAACCAAGAACTATCTGTCAATCATTTATAGTTTATAGCCGAGTCATGCAATCCACTATACAACTAGATACTAAGTAAGAAAATAAACAAAAATGTTGCATTCCTCAAACTATTAAATATTTAGAACAACCTAATGGAAAAGGAGGAAACAAGAATCATATGCCATGATCAGAGTTTCACTGACACAGTTCTACCTCCAGAACGTCTAGAATGTTCTGCCTCCAGAAACAGAATACAATAGCAGTCATTTAAAGTTTGACAGTTTTAAAATGCCATTAATGAATCAAAAGATTTGCCTTAAAATACAAAGCTGTTATTCATCAAAATAAAGGTTATGAAAGGTGCCAGGTGGACTTTCTTGATTATTCCAATAATCATTCAGGTTTAGAATAAAGCAGGATAAATAGTGAAAAGAAAAAAAATCACCTTTTTACATTACTATTTTCATTTCACCTCTGAAGGGAGACACTCCCTGAAAGTAAACAATGAATGGATATGAAGCTAAAGGTGTGAATGGCAATGAAGAAAATTTCAAATGAAAACAAAATGAAAAGAAATGACATAAAGATGGCTTAGCACTGGAATAGGAGCCTAGAGAGAAGTAGAATCTCCAGTCCCACCTGGCCTACTCTCAGTTGGCCTCGCCTTGGCACATGTTGAAGTCCTTAAACGTAATGACTTTCTTTTCATAGCAAAACAGGAACACCAGTAACATGGAAAACCAATGACATCTTGGCACAGAACAAATTTAACAGCTTTCACTGGTGTTTGCTTTGTGGCTGGCATTAACCCTTCTGCTCTCTACAATCAGCATTTCCTAGAACTGCACTGTTGGTGATAGGAATACAGACCACTGAATAGGCACCTACATATAGACCTGTAAATTTAAATATCCTAACAGCCATCCCACACAGCAGATTTCTATGTCTCAGCTGGCCACTCTGGGCTCCCTTCCTAGCATATGGAAAGAAGCAGGCAGTTCAGATCCTAATTCACGCGCCTCATTACAGATGCCTACCTTCAAGGCATCTCGTTTGCTCTAAGGGTTGGCTACAGAGTGACTACCAGATATTAGATTTAGATAAATCAACTCAAATAAAGTCCTTGAGCTCATGAGTCCACTAGGCTTCTGAGTGCCCCTTGGACATGATCTAATACCATGTAGTTAAGATATTTCAAACACTTTCCTAAATATGAAACAGGATTCTGTATTTTCCCCTCCATCCTCCATTAGGGATATCCAAAATGAAGCTTACAATATGCCAGAATTATTACCCAGCAGAAACAATGCTCTTAATATACAGAGATATGTGCATTAGATTGTGTTCTCTTAGGTAACTGAAGTCTGCTAATTGCTTTCTTCAGTCAATAATTACTTTCAGTATACAATTTAACATTATTTATATAACATAATGTCCTGGGGTGATTTTATGCTCTGTTTTTCCCTATCGTCTGCTTATGCCCAGGAATGGGTCCTGTAACCTTGAGCTGGCACGGGGAAGTAGTAAGGGAAAGGACTGGCATGCTTTGTTTTTATCTCTTTGAGATAAATCACAAGGTTTTTGGGGTTTTTTTTTTCCTTTTTCTCCCCAGTAGTCTGTCTGGCTGTGAGTTAGGACAGAGGGGTTTTTGTTCCCTTCTCACTGGGACTGAAGGTTTTTTTGGTTTTTTTCCCATCCAGAAAATCAGACCATCTTCGGGGGAGACAGTCAGTGGACCCTCGCCAGGAGCTGCCGGACCCCCAGCCCAGCCAGGCCAAACCTTTGGGAGGAGCCGAACCAGAGAAAGGAAAGACTCTAAAATCCACCATTTTTCTCCACAGCAGAGAAGGTTTACTATCTAATATTATTCTTTTTTTTTTCCCCTTGTGCCTGCATGCACCTTGCTTGTTAAATAAACAGCTTTTTCACTTTCCTCCAAGAAGATTTTCCTTTCAAACCTTGGCTGGGGGAAGGGGCTGAAATTCTGCCTTTTCGAGGAGATACCCTTTCGGAGTCTCCTCCCAAATTTGTCTCAAACCAGGACACAAAATATAACAGCAGAGAAAGCTGGTTTCTGTACAGGAAAAGATAATATTTTAATGAAATAATTTCATTAGACTTCACTAATAAAATCTCCATATAACATCCTCATGTGTTACATTCCATAAGAGTAAAGTATATATGGAAGCTTTCTGGCAGTTGCTGGATGATTACAATATTTTGTACTTGTGGTACTCCTGTGCCCTAACAGATCATTTACAAGCAGAACTCAAAGAACTAACTCCAGTAACTGTTTCAAAACATATAAATCATTAAAGGCATCCGTAAGTTATCACCTATGGCTCCAGGCCTTCCACAGAGTAAATTAGGATATTTCGAACAATGAAGAGCAGTTCAGTTACTAAGATCTGCAGTGAAGTTGAACAGATACAGTGAACTACCACAACAGTGAAATCTGTAAGAAATTATAATACACACTAGACTTCCAAGAACTCTAATGTTCCCAATTAACAAAGTTTTCTGCGGCTTCAAAGCTAGTTGTTCCAATCTCACTTTGTTTCATCAAAGTAAACTGATAGCTTCTGATTTTCTCATTAGCTGAGCCATAAGGCACCTAATTTTACTCTTCTCCATGAACTTTGCAATTAGAGGTAATGATTAGAGTATAGTCTATTCTACACAAAAATTTCTTCTTAACACTCTAAACCAGGCTGCACAACTGAATGGAGAATATTATTAAAACATTTTAGGAATGCAGGGAAGTTCAGAGAATGGGGAAATATTCCTTATACATTGTATTTAAAGGGTGAGACCATGGGTGGGTGTTTCTCAACGCCACAGGCTTTTTTAGTAGATGGTATATACCACATGATCAGCTAATCTTGTATAAGGAGACTTGGTGCTGACCTTGCTCTGGGTTGGAGTATTCATACGCAGGTGTGCATGGGGATTACTGCCATGAGGAGAACGTCACCAAAACAATCCACAAAGAAACATTTAGTCTGGGAAATTCAGCTTCATTTCCTTCATGAATCTCCTCCTCAATTACTATTAATCATGGTAGGCTATGCAATTATTGCAGTAGGTATGAACTAAATTTCAAATGTCAAGTGCAAAATAAGGACCCTTCGAGATGTCTAATGTTAGAAGACTAATCCTAGCAGACCAAGCAAAGCTGATGGGTATTTTGATACTGATCACCCAAAGGCCAGGTTTTCATGCACTACTGCAGTTAAGGGGTAGGGTTGATTCATCCTAACAATGTGACCCTGAAACTTGTCAGGTTTTTATTAGTCAGCAGAAAGAAACAGTCCTGGAAGTCAGTTCTCCTTACCTAGCCAGGTTAGGAAATGATGAAACAATGCATGTATTTCCTCTTTCGCTCTATTGACCAAAAGGTCTGGATGATCAGCTTAAACTTACCTATCTAAAGTTAGTAGAGGTCACCTTCAAAATGTTTAAGTTTTTTAATTTGGTAGCTTCCCACACTCACAGAATCACTGTTTAATTGGGAATAGAGCCTCTCCTATCTAAAGAGATACCACTGATAACTGTAGAAACTAACCAATATTTCTTTTTTTTTTCCAAATCTATTTTATTTTGCAACCAAACAAAAAGAGAGACAAACCAAGGAAAGAGGAAACATTTTGTGATAGATCTGTATTAACAATTGCAAGTAAGGAGACTACATCTTGTATGTTAAAGGATTTTTGCATGTTACATGTTAAATAAGAATCAGAGTATTTGGAACATTTAGATTACAAATATCTGTGTTTTTCAAAACAATCAAGTTTTTAGAAGCTAATAGCTGCTTTGCCATTAGAAAAATCCAAAGCCAGAGCAGTGAAGACACTGCCAGGCATTGGGAAGCAAGATTATAAAATATGCAATACTTGGGATGTATACAGTATAGAACCTGGCACCGAATGATTTCCTTGACACTTACCTTAAGTGTTCATTACGAGAATATAATTTAACTTAGTTTATTTTAAAAAAAGATTTATTATATGGAGGCAATGTTGAAAATACACATTTTTTACATTATTGCTCATTATATTTGCTTAATGCCTTTTTCTCAGTGTTAAGATGAGCCACATACAATCTTAACACAACCTATCATAGTCAAAAGCAATGCTAGAAATCTCACTTCAGAACTCTTACTTAAGTTTGGAACTGATGAATATCAAACCCAGTTTTTCAATACAAGTCCTGTCAACTAAAACATATTAAACATAATTCATAATAGAAACCTAGCTACAGTATTTTCATAATTAGAAAAAACACCAAACCACTACTAGTATTTTTTAATAAGGGATAAAGTGTTATATGCATTTTCATTTAAATTATTTGCAAAGATTTATTTATTTAGCAGTTTGTCACTTGAAAAAAATATTCTCTGACACTATGCATGGGCAATGAAACAAAATGTGAAACCTGGCCCTTGAATAGTTAAATTAATTGTTTTAAAAGCTTCTGCATCGATGCAGTTTTTCTGCCTTGAATTTACATTCTAACACCTCCACACAAAAGGTCAAAAGCAGTTTTGACAATGACAACTGCCATTAACCTTTGTTAGTTGTTCCAATTTAAACACACTGAAAACTTTTGTGGTTCCAAATCATCTTCCTCGCCTTCATCCCCAAACTAAAATATTTCAATTGGCTTTGGTGTGACATCAGATCAATATACATCCTTATCATTTTTATGATATGTTCAATAGAAGCATTCGAAAAGCTGAAGAGCTGACTTACCATTTTCTTCCAAGTACATCAGAAGGATGCTGCTCGATTCAGTCCCTTCTACAGCATAATCAAGTGCAATATTTCCATTAACATCTTGCAGAAGCACATTTGCTCCAGCCTACAGACAAGAATTAAAAGCACTTTAGGTTTTTGTAGTGAAATCTCAAAACACAACTGGGGTTCTTACACAATCCCATTCAAAAACCTTTCAAAGCTGGTGTTCTTAAGACAGCAGGCTGATTATAACCTGAAACAAAACCAAACACACAAAAAAGCAAAGACAAAATGAAGGACTTGTGAATGTCAAAAAGCTGGCTTTGTTTGAGACAGCTGACGCTGTTGCCACACTAGCTGTCCAGCCTGCCTTGGTTACACAGATGTCTGAGTTGTTCATCGGTGAGTTTTGGAACCACTGCCATTTGCAGCACAACACTTTGAAGTCAGCTGTCAGCAACTATAATCTGCCTTAAAACACTCCATAGTAACCAGCAGTGGTTCAAAAGCTGACAAACAAGCAGCACAGACATGCCTGCAGCAGGGACGGCAGACAGCTGGTCTGGGTAACCTTGTCAGCTGGCCCAACCTCTTATGGCCTCATCCACCAACTGAACCTCAAAGAGAACCAGCCATTGCTAAATAAAATTGCCACTTGTCACCAACTGCAGACAATGAAAGTGAGCTTGATGATTTCAACTATAGTCCCAAAGAAGCCAGGCTGAAATTTCTCTAAGTTTAATTCAAAATTCAATAAAAAGGACAGAAAACTACAAGGAGCCCTTGGGGGTGAGGGGTGGTAAAATGAATAGATTCATGAGAAGCTTGAAAAGAAACCACCAGCATAGTATGAAAACTTGTATTTTATAAGTTAAATATTGTTAATGGAAGAATTTGCACTATGAAGGGAAATCTTAGGGTTTTTTTAATACGAAAGCTCTCATCCTTGAAAATATCATAAATATCTGGTTGACATAGAATCTTACATTACTAGTGTTACATTATTAGTATTACATCATTAGAAGCTACATTACTAGTGAATTGTCATGTATCTTCTTTAAGAGGTTGTAACATTAATTAATTTCAAATGTTTTCTCTATGGCTTTTAATGGCAAGGAATTATGAAATAAGAGTGACCTCAGGTAAATGTAATTACTTTCCTTGACAGCTTGTATGATAAAGAGTTTAGCTAATAAAAATGAGAAGTACCAAGGACTACCTTTCTTATAACTGCAGCAGCAGAGGTCAAATGTAATATGAAATTTTTAATAGAAGACATGACTGCTTCTTTCAGGAGCTTTCTCTGTAAGTATTGTATCAAAAACAAACTTGCAATAGGCTCAGCTCCTGGTTCAGAGTGAAATATGACATGAAAAACTAACAAGTTCATGTTGGCTTTATGTCATCAAACTTAAGGTGTTGAAGCTGAACTGTTAGTCTGAGGCGACCTGAGTTTCCATCAGTGACCGGGGACAGACAGGCATCAAAAATGGCTCACCTCAGCTGTCCCAAACATCTCTTATATCCTATTAGACCATATCTTATGCAGCAAAATAATCTGTTCTGCAAGAAAACACACTACTTTCTTCTAGTCCTTATCTTGTTGCACTGTCTGTAAGGGGAGTCTACAGAGCAAATTTAGATTAAATGTATACCTTTGGAACTTTTAAATGAGGTTAAATGAGAGGAGTTGACTCTCATGCTTAGTGAAAAGGAATAGAAGGACACTTACAAGTGTAAAATCTTACATTCATTATAGTGCCATGAAAATAAATTTCTGCTCTCTGTCCTAACAGATAAAATCAAAAAGATTATAAGAAATCTAATAAAGGGTGGATTTGAAGATCATAGGATCTTTAGGAGATGGTCTAACACCTATTTAGTGCACTAGTTTCAGTACTAGGAAATATGATTTTTGTTATGCTTTCTACTCACTGACCCATGAGAGTTTGCTAGTGAAGGTAGAATTATGGATGGAAAACAATTTCATATCCCATTACTTTGCATATAATAAAAACCCACAAAATCTTGCAGGTATCTATTTTTCTTTGCATGGAGATAATCTCCAGACAACACCAGAAGAACATTTTCTTCCTTGTTGAGTTAAGAAACCAAAAGACCTTTGACACATCAAATTCAGGAAAAGTAGGATAATTACTTTGGTCAGCAGGACACTTTTACTTCATTTATAAGACGCAATATTGCTGAAGGAAGTACATAATATGGAATTACTCAGCTTGTAATTTTTATTGGGTAGTTCTATATTAATTAATTTCTTGAGAAATGTTTGCAACACTCCCAAAGAGTTTGGTCAAGTTTCTGGTGAAAGTTGTGGCAGCAGCTGTAGGCGAAGCTCTCAGAATTTAAGTAAAGAAGCAATTCTGGACAATGGTGCACATCTAAAAGTAGGATCTTGCTTTAAAAAGAAATATTTGATGGGTTTAAATATAATAGGCATTTTTGATACGGTGTATCAACCTTGCCTCCCAGCTCTGCACCATCTGTGACCTTACCAAGGGTGTGCTCTGTCTCACTGCCCATGTCAGTAATGGAGACCCTGAATAAGACTGGAACACCATTAACTAGGAGGTGCACCACCAGTGTGGCACATGTTGCAGGTAGCCAATATCACAGATATTGTACCTTTAGTTCAGGTTCAGATAGCCAGAACTGTACCAATGAACTTGAGTGTTCTTGTTACATACACAATTTTGTAGGCCAGACAGCAAGAAACCAAGATATAACTAGAAACAGAATTCAGATTATCTGAATATAGTCCTACTTTGTTCTTAGGTTTATGTTTACAGCTTTTGAAGGAAACACGAGGAAGACTGTCCCCATGCTGCTGGTATTAGTTTCCAAATTTATATGCATACCTTGTTTATATTCTAAATGCTATTCCATATTTATTCTATTTCAAAACAACCCTCTTGACTTCTGCATACAGTGCTTAATGTATGTGAAAAGTTACTGGCTTACTTATTCTAAGCATATCCTCATTCTCAAGTCATTTCTCAATGAAAAAGATAAATGTATTGCAAAACTTTATGCAATATATCCCATAAATACAAAAAATACTTTTGAGAAAAGTATTTGTCTGTAATGATAAATTGCTTCTATTTTAGAAAGACTGCAGAAGGAACATCTCTAAATATATTATTTTTAAGTGTTCCTAAAGACACCTAGTTAAATACACGGAATGCAAAATGCAACTGAAGTGCATCTGTGCTATGCAGAACAACATCCATATGTAGGTACAGCAAAAGAGATTGAGCCCTGGTGATCAATCATAACTGAGTAGACTGTACCAGATTTGCATAGTATCCCCATATGATCAGAAATCTGAGCCTGCTGCCAAAGAGAAAATACCTTTTGCTACTGAATGGACAAAATATTTTCTTTGTAGTTCCAGCAATTTTTATTAGGATCACTCTACTTTGCATTTTTTAATTCTCTTTTAATTTCTGTCTATTTACTTATCTGCACAACATATGATGTTTTCAATGGTTTCATTTCAGAATAGCTAAATTCACATATATGCAAATGTGGTGACCCTGAAGATTAGATGAGGAGCTCAGGAGCAATATAGCCCGAGGTAGGTTAGATGTGCACAGTTTCACAGCTCCAATCTATACGTGTACCCACATTTTTTGCCAACATTATGCAGTTTGAGATGACTTCCCATTCAGTGGAAGAGAGCTGAACAACTTCAGATTCAGCATAGAGTACATGATAGAACGTACATCCCCACTACAACTTATCCCATGATCACATCTTTGTAGAGCTAAACTTGGAATGAATTTAGGAGAGTACATAGAAGAATACTGCTTTTGCTTAACAGGATGCTGTAGGAGCTGAACTTTTCCTACCCAAATAATGTTCCAAAAAATGGGGGGAAAGCCAAATAGCTTCTTTAAGTCTAAGCACTACTGGAAATTTTTATTTGGAAGAATTTACAAGAACTAGTAACTTCATCACATCATCACCTGTCCCCTACAGTGCTCTGTCCCTACAGAAGGTACCCCTTGCCCCTTGGCACAGGCACTGAAGTATAAATGCAGTCACAAACTCTTAAGACTGTTGCTGTAGCTGTATCCAGTGGATCAATGTCCGAATTCCCACTGGTAAGCTAAAAATTGAGTTTAGTCCATATTCTACATTTAGGAAGCCTAATTAGTGATACTCAGAAGTAAACAATGAATCTTTCAATCTCTTTCTTCTTAAGAATTAACTGAATTCTAAAAATCAATTTAACATGCACAATCAATTTAAATTGTGCAGTCACCTGTCAACCCCATCACAAAACCTGACTTTTTTATACCTATTTATATTCTCATATTAGTAATCTATTTTTATTCAATTCTACATATTCCATATGTATGTAACAGTGTACACTTATATACAGGTAAATGTAGAAACAATTATGTAGTATTCTCTCATCTATGTTCCTGCAGGGAAAGGATAGCATTTCTTTCATTAACAGCTTGAACAATTATCTTTTTCATATTTTTTTAAAATATAACCACATGATTTACAAACTGCTCCTTTTTATTAAATGTCATTAACCATGGATGTAGACCAAGACTAAATGTAGCTTATAAAACATTTGCAGCATTTCATTCTCTGTGACATGAGTAGTTCAGTTTTTCCCCCTTTATTGACCTACTTTTTCACATTAATTCCATGAAAAGGCAAGGTTTACACACACACCCCCCTGCATGTTCTCATGTACGCCACAGTCACTGTGCCAATCACACACCCTTCCCAAAGTCCTTAGTACATGACCACTTAAAAAGAAAGCAATAGTAATCAGGATTTAATGATCTATTTGTTTGAGAACAAGGAAATATACAGGAAATTCCACACGCTCATGGGCTCCAGGGTGCCATGCAATCTTGCTCTCTAACTTCTAAGGCTTACATAAATTTTCATTCAAGATATCAAATCCCACAAATCTAGTTGGCTCCTCTTTGTGGCTCTATTAGACTTGTTTGAATCTCACTCATTAACAAAGCAAAAGGAATAAAGTTGCTCTACACAGTGTTGTGGTTTAGGTCATTAGCACTGGATACCACCTTACACAAATTCAGAATGCTAAACAGATGAGGAACAGTTCTCAAGGCAAAGGTCAAAAAAAAAACCAGTTAAAGACTTCACCACATTAGGAAACCACAGACAACTAAATAAAACATTAAGTGAGATTGAGCAGCTGCTCTCAGTTCAAAAGCATGTCTTCCTTCCAACTCATTTCAACAACAGATTTTCCGTAGGCAGAAAATTATTTCACAGAAATAACAATACAGCTAACTAGAAGAACTGGGGGAAAAAAAGTTTTTAGTGGTTACAATTACAGATCCTCCACTGACAATTACCCTACCTGCTGCCATCATAATTGAGTTTTGCCTGCTTAGTAAGAAGAAAACTGACAGATACAAGCTGAGTAACCTCTTTTGTGTTCTCTTTATGAGCATAGAACAATCTAGAAACTATTTTACTAAATC
This sequence comes from Pomatostomus ruficeps, assembly GCA_013400735.1. NCBI lineage: Eukaryota > Metazoa > Chordata > Aves > Passeriformes > Timaliidae > Pomatostomus > Pomatostomus ruficeps. The sequence continues at coordinate 75,266 of VYZT01011150.1, forward strand.
TAAATATTGTCTCTCAGAACACTGATTGCATTCTTAATACTTTCATTTTAACTTTTTTCCACATAAACCTTTAAGGAAGCCCCTTCTCCATACACCACAGATTCTTAAGATATTTGGGAGATAGATAACTAATTTATATACACTCCAGAGTAAAGACAACATTCCTGTTGCAGAATAAAAACTCAAAAGAAATCCATGAAAAATTTCAGGACTAGAAGTCTACCATGCAGGATACCTATTTCTAAATATTTACTTTTACTCCTCCTCCCCCCGGGCTTGACAGAGAAAGGAAAAGGGATCGCAAATGTTTGTAACCTGTCTACAAAGATACATAAGTTCAGTACAGTCCATGGCAAAGAGTACAGTCACCTCAAAGCTGCTCTAGCTTCAGCTGTGGCTTTAATGACCCTTAATGCAGCTTGTCAAAAGAAAAGGAAAAAAAAAGGCAACATATTCCCTTTGTGGAAGATAAGAGTGGGCCTGATAGAAAATCATTCTTCAGTAAGGATATCTGCCACACAGCTAACCCTAGAAGCCTCCTTCCTTTCATACATCTTGAAGAAAAGCAAGTAAGTGAAAATTCCATCTGCACAAAGGCAATCCTTTAAAATCCCATTCTTCATCCTTTATAGGGCAATTTCCATCACTGCAGTCTGAGGGGGACACACCCGATATTTTATTAAATGCGAATTTCAATAACTCCAGACTGATGACTTGAGCTTCAAAGTACTATGTTTTACAAATAATAAACGACAGCTTCTCTCAGGTGTTTAAGTTACTTGCAGTTAGTTAAGTTCCACATCAAAACACCACCATCCCTCAACCGTAATGGATACCAGACCTAGGCAGAACTCTTCCAAAATAAAAGGTTTCCATCAATATATTCTTATTTATTGAAAATTGAACTATTAAAAGTATTGAAGAAATGCAAACAGGGGCCTTATTTAGTAGGTGTTTCCAAACTGAAAATATTTTCTCCCTTTCCTTCCAGAGTGTCTCTTAGCAAAATAATCTGAACAAGGACCCAAACTTCATGCCTATACATATAAATGCAGAACTAAAATCTGTGGATCACATATCACAGTAATAACTGTTAGGTACACTAACAAATGTTTCATGCATGCCTTACATGGGCTTGTGTAGCTATGGAGAAAATGCAGGGAACAAATCCTCCTGCTCAGCTGATTTCCTTCATAGTAGGGCATCATGAAAACAAATTCTCCCTTAATACAAATAGAAAAACCTCTCACTTCCTTTTACATGGACTTGCAGAGAGCACAGTTCTGCAAACTGGGCTGGCCCAGTGCAGTATTTACAGGACTCCTTCCATAACCTTGAATCAATGGTTACCTGCAGCAGGAGTTTCCACCTCTCACACATGAAAGATACTGATGATCATCTGTCAGCAATATTTGTTCTGTTTCAGGGCTTTCAACTCTGTAAGAGTTGCTACTGTCTATAAACCCATGCCTGTCACATTACCAAAAGTATTCCTTCACATGGAGTAGGAACTATCTGCCATCTGCGTGAGCTTAACTTGTGATATAATAAAGGTTTGAATTCATTTTCGGCATGCCTGATCCTACCCGCATCATAAAAACACAAACACAAAGCTCAGTCCCTTATGTCTGTGACAACACTACCTACAGAGTCAAAGCTGAATTCAGAGCCTTATAAGTGCCCTCCAGTCATGTACAATAAACTGAAAAGGATAGAACACATATCTTCAAAAAACGCTTTCAAGAAATCAGGAGATGATAATGCAGTGCTGAAAATTTTATGCCAATACCTTACCTTACCTAATTGCTAAAATAGATGTATTTGTATTAATACAAATTTATTTTATATCACTACTACTCACTTATTTCCATCATAGGTACATGCTGAACCAGTCAAGGAATGATCATACAAATGCAGTTTGCTATTCACTCATCCTCGTGTTAGTAAAGAATTTCAGCTGCTCTGCGGATACAAGTTCTTTAATTCATGGCATTTCTGGGTTCTATGTTGCAAAAATGGGAACCAAAATCTGAATATGCAACTTAACTGTTCATCAAGAGAGACTTACTTTCTTGTTATAGTCTAGTAGTTAGGATTTATGGGTGCATGCCAGTGTGCATAAAGAACATCATAGTGTTACAAAAATCCCAGGCGTGTATCTCTGTCACATGCTGGGTAAGAAAGGATAAAAGCATGTGCCAATACAGTGTCTGTTCATAAAAAACATCCTACAGTTGTATATATAAAAGATCACCGATGCCTACAAAAATCCCCAATTGTATTTGAAAGCTTACTTCTTGTTTGTTGAATTACTTCACACGGATAATAAAAAAAAAATACTTTAAAATCATCAAAGTTCCACAACCATTTTGGCAATCATTTAGCTCATGAATAAAGCATTTTCTTCCTTAAACTAATAGAATGTAGGCAATTCAGTTCACAGAAAAGATTTTCAGTAGAGTTAAAAAAAAAAAAAAAAGGCTGTCATGGCACATATTACAGATTGCTTGACAGGCATAGTCTGTTTGACTAATGCATTCAGAAGATAAAAGAATTAGCACTGATGACTGAAAACTAAAGACCAACATTTTCCCATCTGTTTGTGCGCCATGGGGACTTAAATTCCACCCATCAGCTGGAAGGCATGGAAAAGGCAAAGCAAATCCCACTCAGTTCCAGTACTGAACACTTCTGATAACACTGCTGAAGTGTAGTGTGTTTTCAATAGCATCCTTCAAAGTAAAATACAACTAAGCATGCAGTTAGGAAATAAAAAGGTAAAATCTACTTATCCAAAAGCGATCAAATAAAAAGTAATGTACATTTCTCAAGTTATCACTATTTCCATGCCCTAGAACTCCAACATTCATGAGGACTGGGGAATAATGTATTAATTCTAAATGCATACAGATTTGTACCTAGATCTTAAACAGACAGCAAGTTGTCTTTCACGGTGGTTCTTCATATTCTGAATCCTAGCACACATCACCAAGGTTTCTCAGAATTTAAGGTCTTAATTTCTAAGCTAAATATAGTCCGGTTTCCTTGACTTAGATTTGCCTCAAGCAGTTTCTCTCTTCTCCCACACAAATATCTGGAAATCCTGAGAATCATCCAGCTAGTTTGACTAGAAATTGGAAGAATGGAATTATTTTTGTTATATCCATTTCTGTTTCTTAGCTTCCATACTTCATTCTGAAGTTTTTCAACAACTTCAACTGATCATTCTTAACGTAATGAAAATCTCTACCTTGAATGCATGACCAAATTTTGCCATACAATTTGAATACTAATTGCTTCAGCCTCAGCGTGTCTTCATATGTAATCACTGCTGGTTTTACATCTGTGAGGAAACAGGCCTTAATATTTTTTCTCTTGCTTTTATTGGCTAGATGTGCCTTCAGGCATGAGACGTTTTAGCTTAGCCACAGTGTTGGGCAAATGGATCTATAGTTTCTGGTGGGACAGGCCATGGGCAGAACACTTCAAAATTCAATTTTAAGGGTCCCACATAGCTATGAGTTTAAAATTCCAATTCTCCAGTCTCTGCACACAAGCTTTATTCAAGCAGAAATTACAGGAACCAATCTAACTCTCAAGATATGGATTTGTCTTAATATAATATCAATATTTCAATATTCTACCTGTCAAAATTTTTCCTTCCATTAAAAAAAAGGTGTTACATTAAAGTGCAGCTAATGAAGAATTATATTTCTATGATTTTTAACTCCAAAGCCAAGCATGACAAAAAAAGAAAACAATAACTGCATTTCTTTCTTACATTCCTACTTTATGGAGGCACCTCGTGGTTCAAAATACCCATTGCAGAGTTTCAGTGAAAGCTTCTCAGAAAAGAGACAAAAAGATGAGGGATTAGGGTAACAGAAGGGCTCTAACAGCACGAAGACACTCCTCCTTTTAATTTAGTATGCAAAAAAAAAGGAGTTTTATTTAGAATAATTATATGAATTGGATGTACCTGTTTGAATGTCACAAAAATTTGTTGACATACTTTTGACTCTTTTAAACAAACCATTTTATCTGAAAGTACAAAAAAAAAAAAGAAAAAAATTCAGAATACATTTTCTCACTGAAATTTTGTATTTTTATTGAAAGTGGAGGTAGGTTAAAGAATTGAAGAAATTACAGAAAAATCCACTTGCATGTTATATATCACAAAGAAAAGTTCTCTTTGCCTAGAATAGCATACTGTTCTATTATTAAGACACTGCAGCAAAAATCCAAAAGACCAGAATGAGGTCAACAAAAAGGGTAGTTGAAGTACAGAAGGAGGGGTATTTGACTTGATATTGCCAGCTCTCAAATTATTTGGCAAGAAAAGGGAATTAGGAAGGAAACTTCAAAGAGCACTGATGACTAAAGACTAAAATTTCCCCATCTGTTTCTGCACATGGGACTTGCAAACTTCCCATCAGTAGCAGAGCTTATGAAAAACATGAAATTATTCGAGCACTGAATGCCTCTGATAACAGTATAGAAGCACACTTTCCTTTAATTTCATTTTAATTGTTATCATTAAAAATTATGACAGACACACAGCAAAATGATCAGTCGCTGTCTTATAATACTGCAACAAAAGGTCACTTTTTGAAATTAGTGCCTTTTATTTTTAGAACAAATAGAAAGAAATTCTCCTTCACACAGCAGGGAGTGAGCCTTTGGAACTGTCTGTCAAAAAGTCTTTTAATCTGACACCACAGTTAGAGTGAACAGTTATTTTGTAACCATTAAGCAAGCTTGTAATTACATAAGGTCAAACAAACCTCATACTTCAGAAATGAAAAAGATCAATTCCAGCAAGAACTGTCACTTGTGTACAAAATTGGACAACTAGTAAGGCATAGCTTTATTGTAGGCAAAAAGGAGATTGGAAGCATCCTCTGATGATCCACTACTGTACCGATGAGCACAAATAAAATATAAGACATCTAGGTTAATGTTTTACTAATATGCTTCCTTTCAAAGTTCTATGTGTTTGTATGTATATATATATACATGCATATATATGGGAAAGTAGTGACACACACACACACACACACACACACACACACACACATAGATATACACACTCTAAACAAAACTGCTGGAGATAGTTCTGCCTGGTAATGTCACTTAAAAGGGTTTCCACCCCCACCCACCACAGATGAGCGCAAAACAAACAAGACAACCACATGGCTGCAAAGAAAGGAAGTTGATTTTAATGGCTCAGTAAAGATTGAAAGTTGTTTTTTGAAGAGTTCACAGTTTACAGGTTCATTGCAAATAACATAAATGTTAGAAAGACTAACTAAAGGCAAAACTCAAGGCCCTGTTTAACATGATGGTCTTCTGCTTAATCCCTATGGTTTGGGAAGCCATTTTCTCTTCCTGTCTCTGCACACTCTCATATCCCTGTCTGTAGTCATGTAACTTGGGAAAAACAGATGCTGCATGTTTTGATTTACATTCTCCAGTCTATTTTGTGATTACATATACAAACACACACACATATATGCATGTATGTGCGTGTATGTAAATTAGACACACTTCAAATGGCACACATAAATAAATAGCACTACTTCAGGCTTGACATCAGATCTTACCATTTTATTAATGCAGATAAAAAAGTCAGAGCCTATGTTAATGTATATACACACACACTAAAAACAAAGAAAAGTCTGTACTACATGTCTCTGCTGTAAAGCAAAGGGATTAAACAGTATGCAATAAACAATAGCTGTGTACAGTGTATAGTTTCTGTAAAGATTAAAGATTAATGTATCATGAAAGGAAGTAAGAGCACAAAAATGCTGTTTTAACTCAATTAATTTTGTTTTGTTATGAGACAGATTCATTGTGTTGATTGATAACATCAGCATGTTCCCAAGTGTAGAGGGAAGGGACTGTACAGTAGCTCAATCTGCACTCAGGGTGACGATGTCTTGCCGGTTAGTAATTAAATCGAGATCCTCTAGAAACAAATCATCATGTGAAATACCAAATCTGTTTGGGAAGTTTAGTATGCCAGTCACCTTAATGTGAAATTGGCTTCTCAGAACATCAGCGTATAATTAAAGAACTCACCAGAAAAGCAGATAACTCAATTATTTTCCTGTGCTTGGGTAATGAATGAAGTGCAATAGACATAAAAATCTTCCAGTCATAGAAAGTAGTAGCTTGCTATGTGGGACTGCAGCAAGTTAGTCTCTAATACAACTGTGAGGGACATATACACTCCATGCCAAAGTTTGACATTGATTATAGGAAAAAAGAAACATATGCTTATAAATATATGCTTGTAACTACACCTGACATTAATGTATTAACCAAACATAAGACTCCAGGTTTATCTGCAAAAATTGGTCTCTGTGGATTAATGCATAAATTGAAAAAGCAACAAAGTTTTACACAAAATTGAAATAAATACTTCACAGACATAATGCTATGCTAAGGATTTATCTATGTGTTTTATCAGATGATTTTTTTTCCTCATGTTCATAAAGTGTAACCTTAGCAGTCAATGATGAAGTAATGGTCATTAATCTATCAACTGCCTATCACCTTGTCAAGAAACAATTGTACATAATTATTTCCTTACCATTCTCTGGTCTTCTTTCCAGAAAATAAATTTTTACACTACTATCATAATTTTAAAGGAATATCCTTCTTCCCAATAAATGCAAGCCAGTAATTTTGCACTATTCACTTTAATTCAACAAATACTTCCAATTTTTTAACATTTGGGAAAATATTACTTATTGTGTTTTAAAAGTTCACAATATATCATACTTTCTAATGGAAGTCATTTAAAATTAAGACATGTCTGATTTGATAAACTTTCATGTATCTGTTATTCAGAACTAAAATAAAGGCGAGTTTTCTCCTGTGCTTTCATAAGCCAGCTTTTATACATTTTCCAATATCTTTTTAGCCTTTCATCCTTGCAGACAGCTACCACATCTTGCTCAAGCTCATTATCAAAACAGAAAAAATAAAGTACATCCAACTTTCCATTACTTTTTTTTCATGGCATTAACTTCTACACTTCACTATCCAACCCAGTCTCATTATTTTGTATCGTTCTTCAATGAACTGAATTACCTACTTTTCCACACATAGTCTACACCAATTACTGCAGATTTGAAAAGTCAATGCTTTTTCTCCACCTTTCCCATTTTAACTGAAAAGTCTTCAAACACATCTGCAAACTTGAGTCTTTTAATGACCTTCATGTCACCTCATTTATTACCTCCACTAACCCTGCACTGTTACAATTTACCTAAACCATCTGCTTCCAATAGGTAACCCAGTGTTTCCTGCAGCAGTTTTCTTTTCAATGACTTTACACATCAATCTTTATGGTGGCAGATCAAGATAAGCTGACCTTGAACTTTTGATAAATTGTGTCAGTGCTGCATTTCCCCCACTAGCTCACTCAGAAATTCAAGAATTCATGGAGATTCATTTGATGGTTATTTTTCACAGTTTCATGCTCCCAAGCCCTTCTAAATTATGCATTACAAACTATGCCATAGTGATATTTCATTCCAGTATTTCCAAAATGAAAACACATAAAAAGCCATATAAGACTGAGACGGTAGGCTGTTGGTTTGAGTGGTTTGGAATATTTTTTCAGTATTGAGGGGCAGCTCTTATCAAAAGAAATAATATAATAAATAATATAATAAAATATTTTTATTTTATTCATTAATGGTACAAAAACTTTTTACTATATTATTATTATATTTTTAATGAAGAAAAATTGGCTTGAATACTTAATTTTTTTAAAAAATTGGCTTAAAACTTAATGATATGGCGATTCAAGGTCTGGTTCTAAGTTCAGTTTACTTCAATACTTGATGTCAAAATCTGTCACAGATGGAAAAGGTAGCTCACAAAGATATATAGATCCAAATGGAAGAAGTGCATTTTGTTTCATGGTTACTAAATTATACTGACTTTCCAATTCCATATACCAATTAAACACATGTTCTTATTGAAATTTGGCTAGGAAATTTGCATCTTCCCTGATGTCAGCCACTTGCTCTTGTCAATTAATGAGAAGGTGATGCATTTTTATGTTTAACATCAAAAGATTCAGAACTCACTGAAGCTCCAGAAATATTTTTTAAATGTTAGGAAATTCTGTTTCCAGGGGTTTTTTTACCTACAAATGCATGAGTTTTTGTAGGTGACATGCATAATTTTCAGCAGCAAAGTCATATAACAATGGAGAAATTTCAAAACATCTCTTTTCAAAATGCGCTCTCCACATCATGTTTCTTTTGAAAAGCAGTTACTTTTCTACTCATTGTTAAACCATCGCCTTTGCTTTGAAAGGACTGATAAAGTGTGCTTATCTTTTAAAAAAATATCTGCTAGATAGCATACTACTGTCCACAATTTTTCATCACAGAAAAGGTCACCAAACCCCGCACCTTTGTTTTTTTAGTAAATGAAAAATGTGGAGGGAATCTTTTAAGCCACTTGTCCGTTTAGTAATGGTTAGTTGAGTTAAAACTAGATAAAAAAATCCATAAATCCACGCAACCAGGCATTCACAAACTGCAACCCATCACAATGCACTGCAAGAAGATGAATGAATGAGAGCACCACTGCCAACACCTCTGCAATGTGGAGCACCCCTTCCCTCTGGACACCCTCATAACACAGAACCCTCTGACCCATGGGTGGAGTGAGGATGCCAGCATCAATAAATACGTTAAATATTAGTAAAGGTTAACTTCTTCCTTATACTTTTTGCATAAAATAAAAAAGAATAGGAGTTCTAATAATCCCAGTGAATCATCCTGTGCACCTCTTGGAGTATGCATTCACTTGGAAGACCACAGCACTAGACCTCAAAAATACAAATTTTCTCATTTCCAAATATTTCTTGTATTTGTATAGCTCCTGGCAAAACCTGGAAGCTAGTAAGAATGTAGAACTCAACAAGAACTAGTAAACCATTTCAAGCAAATGTCACCACAAGACTGATTTTTTAGCACTTTGTTTTCTTTCTATAATTATTTCCCTGATTAATCAAGCTCCTTCACTAGCATATTTTTCGTATTTTGGCCTTCTCATACCCCTTACTGAGGTAATATTCAGGTTTATAAACCAGTCTGTAGTTTCTCTTAAAAATATTTTTGAGGCACACAATTAATTACAGACCTAAATGCTATTCTCAACTTACTTCCAGAGACTAAAAATCTAGCTATTGTGGCCTTGGGACTTCTTTTCTCAAGACAGAAAAGCCTTTTTTTTTTTCTCCTTTGATTTCATACGACTCGGCCATTATGTGTTTTGCTTTCAAATATCTGGAAACAGTATTAAACAAACAGAAGTATTTCAAATGCTTGAAAAACAGTATGTACTTAACTTCTCTTTCTGAACTGTGTTCTCCCATGAACTTTTCTCCTATCTGTTTTTGGGCTATAGAAATTTAGCACAGTCTGACAGCCATCAAATATCAATGACATAACTGTTGCGCTGTGCTGTTGGCCAGGTTTCAGTTTTTCCTCATGGCCAGGCACTGCTGTCTCCTCCCTCCCCCACCTCAGTATCTGGTTCCCCCCCGCAGGGCTCTGTATTTCACAATCCTATACAAAGCTCGCCAAATTCAAACACCGCAATCCTTCCCCATAGGATGTTTGTATCCTCTCCCACCCCCTTGTGTTGGTATATACGTAACTGTAACACACCGTGCCTGCGCTTCCCTGGCATGACCCTGATGCCCGAATAAATATCTGGGAAAGCCCCTACACTTGTCTCTCCTTCCTAGACGCGCCTGGAATACCGGTGGATTACATGAAACCTTGCTGGACCTTTGCCAGCCCTCCCGCATCCCCAATGCAGTCCGGCAGGCCCTGAAACTGCGGGCAGATGCCTGGTGCCCCCGCCAGAGGCATTGTGGCATTTGGCACTCAACGTGAGGCTTCTGGACCCAACCACCACCGCCCGCACCACTGAGAATCACCGCCACCGACAAACAGGTCTGTTCCACATGCCTGTAAGTCCAGCCCCGGTGCCGTCAGATCCAGTAGCCCCACCGGCCCCCGCCAGCCCCAGCGCTGCCA
>VYZT01011152.1:0-15442 GCA_013400735.1 Pomatostomus ruficeps
CTGCACACGCTGCCTTTGGGATTCACCGGAAAATTGTATTTACTGGCAAACAGTCAACCAGAGGATTTTATATTTCCATCCCAAGAAACCGGGAACGGACCGCGCGTCGGATCCAAGGAAACGTGTGGGATGCTGCAGGGAATGAAATCGGCTGCTGGCGGGACCGGGAGGCTGAGGAAAAGCGGGGACTCGCCTCCAGATGGCAGGAGGGAGGCCGGGATCGGCTGCGGGCTGCGGGGAAACCTCCGCGCTGCCAGGATGTGCGCGGGGCTGGCACCGCCCGACAGCCGGGGGAGGCACCCCCAAATCCCGGTGTTCATATCCCCAAAATCCCAGTGTTAAAATACCCCAAATCCCAGTGTTAATATCCCCCAAATCCCAGTGTTAATATCCCCCAAATCCCAGTGTTAATATCGCCAGAATCCCAGTGTTAAAATCCCCCAATCCCAGTGCCAGCACTCCCAAATCCCAGTGTTAATACCCCCCCAAATCCAAGTATCAGCACCCCAAATCCGAGTGTTAATATCCTTCAAGTCCCACTGTTATCACCCCAAAATCCCAGTGTTAAAATCCCCCAAATCCCAGTGTTATCCCCCAAACCCCAAGGTTAGCACCCCAAAATCCCAGTGTTAATATCCCCTCAAATCCAAATATCAGCACCCCCAAATCCCAGTGTTAATATCCCGAAAATCCCAGTGTCAGCCCCCCCAAATCCCAGTGTTAAAATCCCTCAAATCCCAGTGTTAATATCCCCCAAATTCCGGTGTTGATCTCCTCCAAGGCCCAGTGTTACCACCCCAAAATCTCAGTGTCAGCATCCCCAAATCCCAGTGTTATCACCCCCAAACCCCTGAATTACCATGCCCCAAACCCCAGTGTTAGCACCCCAAAATCCCAGCGTTATCACCCAAACCCTGCATTAACCTCCCCAAATCCCAGTGCCAGCACTCACAGCTTGGAAAATCCCCCTGAGGTCCCCGAAGTCCAACCACTCCCAGAACTGCCCAGGCCACCACTGCCCATGTCCCCAAGTGCCACCTCCACAGGGATTTTAAATCCCTCCAGAGGTGGAGACTCCAGCCCTGCCTGGGCAGCTGTGCCAGGGCTGGACACCCTTTTTCCTGCAGAAATTTTTTTTAATATCCATTCTAAAGCTCTGTCCTCTTCCAGGGAGCCAGGACCTGGATGCTGCCGCTGTTGAATATCAAGCTGTGAAGGGAAGAGGTTTTTTGGAAGTGAATGAATTAATGTGGGATGAGGGGAACCCCATTATGAACCCTTTAAAAGCCCCTTTCACCCAGGCCCTGGTGCCAAATGAAGGAGGAGGAGCTGCTTTTTGTGGGGCAGCTCGTGCAGGAGGCTAAACTGGAATGGAAATTGGCAGAGGTTGGGTTTGGATGGGATATTGGGAAGGAATTCCTGCCTGTGAGGGTGGGGAGGCCATGGCAGAGAAGCTGTGGCTGCTCCTGGATCCCTGGGGTGTCCAAGACCAGGTTGGACGGGGCTTGGAGCAGCCTGGGACAGTGGAAGGATCCAGGGTTTAGAACTGGGTGGGATTTACAGTCATTCCCAACCCAAACCATCCTGGGATTCTATCTGGGAGCAGATCCTGGTGTCCAGACAAAATTCGGTCACATTTGCACGACAGCTTCCCAAGGAAGCCAATTGCACAGGACAAGGACTCGGTTCCAGTCTATACCTGAGGAAAAAAAAGACAAAATAAACACCTCCCACACGGGAAGCGTTCACTGCAAATCCGGGAAACTCCAAACTGAGCAGCTGGATGAGCGTTGGCTTCCTGGTGTCCTCAACCCCACCGCTGAGCTCTCCGGGAGCGGCTCTGACCAGGCGGGAATCGCCAATCCCCGCTCATCCCACATCCTCTCCCGTGGGAAGGCGCGGCCTGGGAGCGTGGGCTCCTTTGTTACGGAGTGACCCCGCTCTGTGTGTCCGGTGTTCGGGCGTCGTGTGCCACGGCCCATCTGGGGCTCGTTTGGAGCCCCTCGCACTCGCAGGGGTCCATGTGCAACTGATAAAGGCCAATTTGGGGTGGCTGCGGGGGGGGACACCCCTCTGCAGGCCAATCCGAGGAGGACGCCCTATATGTTTTGGAAGTGCTAAACCCCAGGGAAATTACTTCATCCAAAGCCGCTCCAGACCCCAGTAATGAAGGCTGTGATGTAGCCAGTGTTCACCCATGTTGACTTTACAGTACTGGAATTAATCCATGTGCATTGCAGCTCGGTGAAATCATTTCCAGCCCGTAGCGGCTCCGGGGCTGACTTCATCCTTGCAGCCCCAGATGCGGATCCTCGGAGTCGGGGAAAGCAGGGAGAGGGTGGAAATGCCGCTCCCTGCGCTCGCCGATGGCGTCGCGGGGATGTCGGATTGTCCTGGGAGTTCCCAGCTCCATGAGGCTCCTCGGAGCTCTGCTCGTCTGCTCCCGTGGCCGTGCTTCCCGCAGGGCTGGAGACAGGAGGATTTGCTGCTCCCTCCAGGAGATTATTCCATGTTAACCCCTATAAAAATCCCGCTAATCTCGCCGTGACCGCCGCTTGTCCGGGGTGCAAATTCCGGCCGATGCTGTCGGCCGTGTCCAGAGCTTCCTTGGGAAGGGGATGTGCAGGTACGGGGCTCTCCTCGCTGCCATAAATCCCACTGCCTCACCCTGGAAGTCTCTGTGTCCTCTCAAGATGAACACTCTGGGTGTTTTTGTGCTGTTGGGATGGGGTGTCCTGGCTGGGATTGTCCTCCCGGGAGCTCATCCCAGCTCCAGGGTGTGGGCCCAGAGGAGCTGAGGAAAGCACAGATCCCTCTGGGACTGCACATGGAATCACTGCCTGGCCCTGTTTCCCTTCCTTTCCCTTCCTCCCTGTTTTTATTGCTATTTGCTCGGTAAAATGCAGCCGCTTTTTCCTGGGCTGCGCTCGCTGCCACATCCAAGTGAGGATGAGGAGCTCCTGCAGAGTGAGCAGCACCCCAAACCCAGGGTCTGGTGCTGTTTCCTCCATCCAATAAAAGCTGAAATTCCGTGGGGAATCCATGATTCTGCCTTTCCAAGCTCTCCCTTGCTCCCTGACTGCTGCCAGAGGGGACCTCCAGCGATTCCCACAGCAGGAGAGTCCCCAAATTGGGCAGCTCTGGTGCTCTGCTCCCGTCTCTGCAGCGCAGGGGAATTAACGGGAATTCATGGATCCCCAGCGTTCCGAGGAACTTCCCGAGCTGTTTAAAGCCTCCGTGGCAGCAGGATTTTAAAACAGCTCTGAGGGTAATCCCTTAAATAAAGGAGAGGGCTCTGGACACTGCTGTGAGCATTCCAAGATGCCACTTGGAATATTACAGGGAAAGCGCAAAACGTGAGTGTGCAGAAGGATTTATCAATCCTTGTATTTTTGCCGGGCTGTTTGCTGTCATACCTAACCCCTGTCGTGTAATTTAATTAAGTTTGTTTAATTTCTTTCTTTTTAAAAAAAATGCATCTGGGACTGGTAAACTTAATTAAAAAGAAACATTGTTAAGCGGCCTGATACAGCCATAATTTGATTTAAAGTACTGGATGATACCAACATTATAAATGTAAAGCGATACGGCTTTTTGGGGGGAAAAAAAAGACCTAAATGAACTTAAAATCCTCCTTAATTTGAGCCGGGGTTAATTGTGAAGGCTTTCTTCCTCCTGTTCTCTGGCTGTAGGGCTTTTCCAAGTGGGGGAAGAAATATTCCCTCCTCAAACAAAGGATTGCTGGATCGTTCGTGCTCTGCAACCCGGCCAGGTTGTGGTACCTTTGTTCACGGAATGAAAAATCCTGAGCGCCCCAAAATCAGTGCCAGAGCTCCCGTGGATTTCACAGGTACCGGGACAACGTTTTGATTTTTCTGTGGAAAAATTTCCTGGATTTCAGGGAAGCTTCCACGCAGCACGAGTCGGATGGGCAGAAGCTGCCATCGGAACCTGTTTATAATGTTGTTATAAACACTCCCTGTGCAGTGCAGTGGGATAGAACACGGAATCCCATGGGATCGGTGCTTTTCCTGCCTGGAATCCAAGCAAACCCAGCTCCCCCCGCTCAGCCCGGATCCCGCTCCCCAAAGCCGGGATATCCTGTGTTGTATCCCAACCAAATCCTTCACAAATCTCCCCGCTGGGGTCAGGCAGTGCTGGGCCCGGGGATTCCCACCTGGAGAGAGAGAAAATCCCGAGGGAGGCTGGAAAGTGCCCCAGCTCAGGGCAGCGCTGCGGGGCCGGAATGCGCTGCTGGATCCGCCGAGGATGGAGCTGGGAATGGGATTGGGGCTGGGATTGGGGATGGAACTGGGATTGAAGCTGGGGATGGGATTGGGGCTGGGATTGGGGATGGAACTGGGATTGGGGCTGGATCTGGGACTGAGGCTGGGACTGGGGCTGGGATTGGGATTGGGAATGGAACTGGGATTGGGGCTGGGGCTGGGATTGGGACTGGAGCTGGGTGGCACAGACCCCCTCCCACCAGTGCTGCAGAACCATTTCCTAATTCGACACAAAATAAAAAGTTTTTTTCCAGGAGCAAAATTATTTTGTAGGAGCTGCTGTGTTTAACTTCTCCTTTAATTATTTGCAGGAATATCCCAGACAGGGCAGGAGGCAGCTGGATGGGGGGAACCCTGAATTTCCATTCCTGAGCTCGGGGAATCCCCTCCCTTAGTGGTGCAAAATCCCTGGGATGGGCTTTGCCATCCAGAGCTGAACAAATCTCCGTGTGCCAGGGTTGTGCCCGTGCAAATTTGGCACAAATAAAAGCCACAAATAAACCAAAAATGGCAAATTAATGAACAAATGATAAACAACGGGATCTTCACTAATTATATTTTTTAGTTTGGTTTCTTAAAATGTGTGGAACCATTCTGGTGTCGTGAGGAAGTGGACTCATGGGCAGACTCAATTCCACTTATTTTCATTTTAAAAATAATACATATAAAATTCTTCATTGAAAAAATCTTCATTTAAATTTTTGAAAATTGAAATCTAAATTGAAAAATCTTAATTTCACTTTTTCATTGCACTTTCACCTTGATTTTTCTTCTCTCAGCTTGTTTTTCCTTTAGCAAGAATCAACCATCCCGTTTCCCCCCGCCCCAGGGAAGGAGGACCCGGCTGACAGACGCAGAGGAAAAGAGGAGATACACGAGAATTAAAACGCTAAAAATAAAAAAATATCATTTTCCCTTCAACCCCACTCGATTACAGCGATCTGAGCTGCAATTGGAGGCACAGACCCCAGGCTGGAAAGTCTAACAGGTTTGAATTCAACTTTCTCCCTTTAAACTTTAAATTTTATGGGATTTTATGACTGAGAAAGTGCCCGGGAGCTCCCGGAGCGGCTCCGGCACGGGCGGGATCCCAGCAGGAGCCTTGCAGGTGTCCCGGTAGGAGCAGGGATTCCATGTTATTTGTTGAGTGGAAACCTTGGTAAATCAAAGCTTTTCTTTTTTTGATTTGCAGATTATTCTCAATGTGTTCCTGATTTGGGGGAAGGTAAACAAACAGAGGCAGTTTTCAAACTCGGGGTTGTTCGCGCTTACAACAACTCCAGGGATCTGCGGGAGGGTTTGTGGGATCAGGGGAAGGAAAACCCACGGACCCAGGGAACCCCTTTTTCTGTCACGCAGCTCTATTTGCCAGTTTTATAATTATTAATTATTTACTCATTCTCCTGGCTGGCTTTTATCGCTGTTACATATTACAGAGAAAAAAACCTCCAGCGCTGTGTTTTGTATATTTATTCCCTGTGATTTAGGGGAGAGCAGATCCATTCCTTATCTCCCGGAATTCTGGGATCGCTAAGGTTGGAAAAGAGCTCGAAAATCATCAAGTCCAGCTGCCAGCCCAGCACCACCACCCTGCTAGGACCTGAATTGTAACAATTTGAGGAAATCCCGTTTTTCAGGGCTCTTACCTGCACTCTGAGCCGCCCAGACGGGGGAACACAAACCTCATCGGGCCAGGGAATGCCATGGGAGGGAGGGATGCTCCTGCAGACGGAGAAGGGATCGCTCCGAGCCCGGGGCATCCATCGGGCACAGCTCACTGAGCCCTGGTGGGATTGCCCGTCAGCGGAAAGGCTCCTTGCTGGATTTTCCCAGCAGGAAAGGAGCTCTGGAAGCAGCTCCTGCCCATCTCCGGGTGGGAAGCTCCAGCTCGGAGCAGCGCTGATCCCTGAGATGCTGGGAGAGCAGCCCTGGTCCTGCTGCTTCCCAACGTTCCCCATCCCACGCTCAGCTCTGCCCAGCGCGGGGTACGAGCGATGCCACCAAAATCCCTCTGGAAAGAGAATTTAAAAAAGCCTGGAGCTCTTCCCTGCTCTCCAGCAGCAAACAGAGCTGCAGCCGGAGCTTTCCTGGTGGCTCCCTGGGTTTGCTGTCGCTGGGATTGGGAACCGGAGGATGTGCGGAGCGGGAGCCTTTGGCACCCTCGGGGCTGAGTTTTGGCGCGTTTAGCAGCGAACTGCAGGAATTCTGTTCAGTATGGAAGTGCTTTAAGTTCATGGAACATGGGACAATAAACCCGAGCAGATGCACAAATGTCGGCAGAAATCCAGGGAAAAGAACACTTCATCTCCCTACAGTTTACGGAAATCCCCTGGCCCTGCTCCTGCTCCGGGCTCTGCTGTCCCGGGAGAAGGGGGAAGGAGAGGGAAGAGCGAAGTCCAAGTGGGATTTTTTAAATCCAAACAATTTTTGGCAGCACTGGAGCCATCCAAGCCCCTGCCTCTGGTGGCACTGCTGGAGGAGAAGCCAAAGCCGCCCTGGTGCTTGGTTTGGTGCCGTGCTCATCCTAAACCTTCATCCCTGGGAATGCCAATGGATTATTCTCTCCCAAACAAGGCCCACCAGGTTTCCCACAGGGAAAGGGACGATTTACCCAGGAACTAAAGGGGCACAGCCAGGCCTGAGCGGCTCTGAAAGGCAACATCCCCCCAAACACAACCAGATGTGCAGGGAATACACGGCTTTCCGTGGGTAAAACCTGCTGGGGAGCCCAAATTAGACTCAGCTGCTACTTCCAGGTCTCCAGGGTTAGGAAAAAGCAATTTTTTTGTGGGTGAGCCATAACCATGGCTCAGCCTTCCGGCCACGGCTGGCAGGGCAGAGTATTTATTGGCGAGGGCAGATGCTCCGGATCGGGGATATTAAATCCATATTCCTGATTTTTAATTGCAGCTTAGCTAAAAACCCCCACAAGGCAAGGAACTAAGAGCAGGGTATGAGACACAGCAGGGAAAACGATTTTGTCCATTCTGAATCTTCCCACTCCACAGCGTGGGCTCCAACCGAGGGTGGGAAAGCCCTGCAGAGCCCAGTGGAGATTTCACATTTCACACAGGAGCATCTTCCTTTGAACACCTGCACACTTCACTCGTTTTGGTCCTGGAGACCCTGGATGGAAACCAGAGCTGGCAGCTCTGCTCCATGTCCAGAGTGGCTCTGTGACCCCAAAACCGTGCCCGGAGTCTTGGAGCTGGGACGGAGCATCCCAATGGATGGAGAAATGCCATGGGAGCAGAGCTGGGGGAGCTGGGGGATCCAGGGAAGGGCCTGGGGAGCCCAGCCATGGATGGCACCCCAGGTCCCTGCAGAGCCCCTTTCCCTGGGACAGCCCAGGGGTGCCTGGCTGGAGCTGCCTCCATCCCGAGCCCCGGCTCTCCCAAGGCCTCCCCAGCTCCCCTTGTTTTCCCATTACCCGAGGACTCAGCTCGTTTCTCCGAGCAAATCCCCTGCTAAGGTTGCTGGGATTTGAATTTACGGCCGCGGGAGGTGTTGAGCCACCAGGCCAGATGGTTTTGTGCTAATTTCCATGGGTTGGAGGGGTTTGGGGGTCTCAGCACGACTGTCCACGTTCCCAAACAAGAGAAAGCCGGAGTTTGGGCTGTTTCCTACATTAAATCATTGCGTGGTTTTCTTCTCCCCTCGTTGCAGAAGAGGGTTGGATTGGGGCTCTGCAATTTACAGTCCGCAGCCTGTGACCCAGTGCAGCCAGGGAGACAATACCGGGGGACAGATCTGCCTCCTCCCTGAGCTGAAATTCCTCGTAAAGCTGAATTTTGTTGACCAGTTCAGCTAATTCTGGTTTTCTTCTGCTCTGGCAACACCAGCCACTGGCAGATTAATTGACAGGCTTAATTGACAGACTTTATCCTTATTTTGCACAACTCAGTGCTATTGGGTGGCAAGTCAATCACACTTATTTATGAATTTAAAATTAAAACCAGAAAATAACACCCATCCTCCCCGAGGGGGCGGCTGGAAAAGCAGAGTCTCACCCAGCTTCGCGCGGGGAGTTCATGCGGCTTTAATTTCCAGCACAAAGAATATCTCGCTGGGCCGGGGGGGTGACATCACCCCACTCCCAGAACTTCATGTGGTTCTTTTCCTTGCTTTTCGAGCTATTATTTTACATCTCTGCCGACAGATATTTGTATTGGCACATCCCATGGAATATTAAGATTGTATCTTTTCTGCTTAATTTCAAAAGGCGCTCCCTAACCCGAGTGCAAGCTCTCAACTCCGAACCATGAGGATGAATGAAAGCTTCCTTGCAGACCTCTTAATTTATTGTCCCTCTCCCCAGAGCCTCAGCCCTTCCAAGCTTTCCTCCCCATCCCTCTCTATTTCCATTTGGGCCGTAATTAGCTGCGTTAACCGAGGATAGAGTAGCAAAACAAAGCAGAGTTTTCTGTCGCTCTCACCCAGGTGTGGGCTCGGCCTAAGGACAGAGTCTGAGTTTGTCTCTGCACACAGGGGAGGATGGAAAAGCCTCCAACGTGTCCTGGGGCCAGCAAAGCCCTGGTGGGGCAGAGACAGCAGCGATGGAGAGAAATGAGTGGAAACAAAGCCCTTGGAAGAGAACTTTTCACCAGAGTGAGCGGGATTGGGATAAATCTCCACACTGTGTTGGGAATCCCCTGTCCCAATCCCAGGGAAGGGGGAGCAAAGCTTGGTGCAGACGTGGTGTGGTGGAGGAACAAGCCCCAGAAAGCTGCAATTCCAGCAGGAATAAACCTGCCCATGGCTGGCTTTTCCTGCGCTGAGAGAGTGGTTGAGCACTGGAGGAGGCTGCCTAGGGAAGTGCTGGAGTCACAGACCCTGGAGGGGTTCAAAAGCCAAGTGGCCGTGGTGCTTTACGATGCGGTTTAGTGGCCATGGGGGTGATCAGTAAAAAGCTGGATGTGATGATCTCAGAGATCCTTCCCAGCCTCGATGATTCTGATTTTCTAAGCCAGGCTTCAAACCAGGCTCTTCTCCACACCACAAGAGCCAAGACCACAGGACTCCCAGTGTCCGGTCCTGGCGCCAGGTCCTGGCCACCGAGCCGCCTCCTCTGGGCCTCCTCTTCCTGCTGGGGTGAGGACACAGCCCCACGGGGAGGGTTGGCAGCTGGGACCTGGGCACCAGCTCGGGAATGTCTGGGATGTTCCCATCCCAGAGCTGGGGAGGGAGAGGCCCCAGGGGAAGGAGCTGCAGCACCAACCCCAGCACTGGTGACCGTTTGTCCAGGTGGGCTTGGCCAGCCTGGCCCTGTTTGGGACATTTGGGACTGGGTTGGTGTTGTGGATCCTCATCCTCCTCACCCGAAATCTCGGTGATCAGGGCCCAGTTTTCCTCTCAGAGCAGGTGATGTGACCAAGGCCACCAGGTACCAGTAACTGTTTAAAGATCTCAGGCTGTATTTGATAAAAACAACATCCTTCCTCTCTAGAAAGGCTTTCTGCCTCCAAGAGGCTCCTGGGGGTCAGGTTTTGGTTGGAATTCCCAGACCTCGGGGTGCTGAGCAGGGAGCACGGGAAGGTGGCCCCAGCTGTGCCCAGCTCCTGCCCGGGAACACAGAATACCTCGGTATCAGCTTCCCCATAACTGTTTTAATTTCACTTCTCCTGTGTGGTTTTCCTGGCAGCGAAACCGAGCGCTCCAGCTCTTCCCTCCCCATATTCCAGCAGCAAGGAGAGCAGGGCTGGCCCTGGGGACAGGGGGTCCTGGAGCTCACCTGGGGTCACCCTTTCTCTTTCCCTGGAGCCCTTCCCAGAGGTAAAGGCAGACAGGACTCATTTTGGTGCAATTCTAAAGGTTTTCTGCTTCATGCACGTGCTGAATTTTGCCCTCTCTAAATCCCCTCTTATTACACATTCTTTAAGTATTTTCTTTAAGTATTATGAGAAAAGTTCAACACATCAGGAATTTTCCCTGTTACTTAGAGGGGGAAGGGGTCTTGGGTTTATTTCTCAGCTCTGGAGAAGCCGTGATGGAGGAAAAGTTGTGGGAGAGCTGTCGGGAGGGATGGAAGGCTGGTGGCTGGAGAGGGGATGGAGCAGCTTCTCCTCACTCTCACACACAGCCTCGAGCCCAAAACCAGGAGCTGGGCTGGGAAAAGCCACCTTAAAAATGTTCCTCACACCACAGAGATGAGAAATCCGGCTTTTCCATTAAATACTTGGAGGCTGCAGTGAGATATCTCCCAGAAGGTCCCGTTACATCACTCTGGAGGTCCTGGAGAAACCCAGCAGGGCATCAGCCACAGCTGGAGGAAGGTCCTTGTGGGGACAGGTCCCGTTGTGGTCCCATCTCTACCCCACCCCACGTGGACATTTTGACCCTTCCCTGACTTCCCTGCTCGTGGGGTGAACACCACCCACCCCTCTCTCATCCCGGAGCGATCCGAGTGCCCTAATTTGATTTAACTCTCCCCAAATGCTGTCTGTGTTGTTTTTACTTCACTGAATCATTTCCTAAGGTTTAATCCCATTCCCCGCGCAGGCTCTTGGGGGGGGTTATGTATAAAATAACATAACAGAGATTTATTTTAATTTATCTTTAACTAATGCAGCGCACGTGGAGGTGAAGAACCTCCTTAGGAGGTCAACCGAGAAATGTCATCGCTGGCTGGCCACCACCATAAACTGCTCATTTCTTGCTCAGAACTGTCATTTTTGCCATGGGATAAATTCAGGATTGTGCTGTGGACGAGGACATCTTGCCATCAACTCCTGGTGTGGATGGATCAGCCCAGAGGTGCCACAGCCCAGCAGGGATGGACAGAGGACACAGTTCCAGCAGAGTTCATGAGAGTCCCAATTTCATGAGGGGCAGAATAATCGTGGGATGAAATTGAAGCTGTGCTGGGGAATGGGACATTTGAGAACGTCAAGGAAAACGATCTCCTGAGCGCTGTTCGACGCTACCACGGGTGTTTTCTGCCAAGAATTCCTCAGCCTTCAGCAGTTTCTGTTTGAAAGGTTTTTAGGAAAGAGAAATATTTGTTAATCTGTTAATGACTAATTAGTTAATGACCCCTGTGAAATGGCGGTTAGGTTTACAAAGATTCGAGCTGAGTATTGGCGCTTGCAGCTCCCGTAGAACCCAAGCCGCGGTTATCCCAGCCCCCAGAAGGGTCGTTCAGCTGCCTCCATCCTCTCCACTGCAGCCTCTCCAGGGCATTCAGGAACTGTTTAATTCCAGCTCTGACATCCTCCCACAACAAACCTCCCACCCCTTTCCCGTGGGGATCGTGGCAGTGTCTGTGGCACTGTCTGATCCGTAAGTTAATTTTTTCCTCCAAGGAAAAGGTGTTATTTGCACACTGGAATATTGGATATTCGCTTGCGTTTCTTCAGTGCAGGTGTGACAGGCGTGAGGCAGCACGTTCAGTTACATTTATTGGATATTTACACGTTGGATTTTGGTTGCCCAGAGAAGCTGTGGCTGCCCCTGGATCCCTGGAAGTGTCCAAGGCCAGGTTGGATCGGGATTGGAGCAGCCTGGGACAGTGGGAGGTGTCCCTGCTCATGACACGGGTGGCACTGGATGGGCTTTAAGGTCCTTTCCAACCCAAACCATTCTGGGATGCTTTGATTTACAAGTGAAAAGATCTGGATCTAAAAAATCCCGGTTTTATTTACTGGTAGCAGTAAGGTTGGGAATCCGGGGAAAAAAGGAAACTGGAAGGTGAGTCCTGGAGTAAGAAGTTAGCAGCATGTGCAGAAAGGGTTAAATCAATCCTAAAACGCTTTTTTGCAGCAGAGGAAAGGGTTTTAAAGGGCGGATGGAGTTGGTGCCACCCAGGCTGGCATGGGAAGGGCACTCAGGGGTGTGGGACCAGCCCAGGATTCGCTGCTCTGCTCCCTCTGGCTGCATCCCTGCGAGGGAAGAGGAGCCACACCACCCAAAATCTTGCTCAGAGTGTCCCACCTCACGCACACGCAGCAGGAAGAGCGGTGCCCCCACACCCAGCTGTAAATTTGACTGCTCATCCTTTAATTACACACTGGGGAAGCGATGGCTGCGGCTCTTCTGGGAGCCTGGCCTTGAGTAACGGCGCTCATCCCTCTGATCAGAGCCTGCAGGGCCGGAAACCAGGATTCTCCCAAATATTAAATGAATAAATATTTTCTTGCTAATGACTGTGAAGCAGAGAACGAACAATCCTTGAGTTTACTCGTTAGAACCAAAAATATCACGCACCAAATTTATAACTGCAGCTCGGTATAGATCGATGACGGAGTGGAGATATAAAAGGGATAAATATTAGATGCACAGCTTAGCTCAGATGATATTAAAATATTACCCCTGAGCCACAGGGCAGGTTTGCTTTGTTTTGTTGGTTTTTTTTTCTTTTGTTTTGGTAAATGCAAAGCAAATCCTGGCAAAACAACTCAAACTCCTGAAATCTGCCCCAAAAGCGGCCGGGCAAGGCCGTGTTCGGAGGTTACCTGGGTGCTCTCACACATCAGTGGACAGCGTTAAAAGATCATTTCCAAGTTAAGCAAACGTTTCTGGCATATTGTCTAACACTTGCTTCAAAATTAACTTCATTATTCTGAACTTTACGCCAACTGATTATTTGCTGGACTCTCCAATGACGGTAATTCAGGACATTCCATCCCATAATTCCATAAAGGCAATACGATTACAAAGCCCAAGCAGGCTCTGAGTCAGCCTTTGACAGATTAAAGCTCTCCAAGTCCCCTGAAAACCCTTTTCTGACACATTAATTTGACCTAAACCCTCAAAATGTTCCTGATTATATCATCTCAGTCGGGCTTGATTTTTGTTTTGTTTTTCAGTGTAGGAAATTAAAAAGGCTCGGTTGATCCCCGGCCAAGTTCTTGAAATGTGTTGCAATGCTGAGGAAATCAAAGATTACTCGAAATACTTTTTAATAATATGTCATGTCAGCAGAGATAAAGGTTCACACTCGGTGCCCTCAGCTGGCTTCCATCAGCGCCGGCCAGGACCCGCCGGTCACCCTGAAACCATGAGCTTATGCTCTTCTAATTATGAACATGTTCCTAAAATTTGATTAATTTCTCTTTGTAAGAAGAATTAAATCTGCATAGGTGGGGCTGATCCTGCCTGGGAGCAAGAGGTAACCCCAAATTCCCTTCCCTGGCCCTGTTCTCCATTCCTTTCTTGCCACGAGGGATCATGGAATGCTTTGGGTTTGAAGGGACCTGAAGGAGCATCGAATTCCAGCCCTCCTGCCATGGCCAGGGACCCATTGTCCTGTGGAATGACATCCCAGAGGATGGGCAGCAGGCTGGACATTGTCCCACAGGGGCATCTGGATGTTCCTGAAGGAAACAAAACCACATCAGAGGCTGATGGAGATCCGTGGAAGGGTGGAGTAACCCAGCTGTAATTCAGATTACAACTGTCAGACTTTGGGAAGCTGGGATACCAACTTCCCGTTCCCAAATCAGGCTGCAGGTATGGTCCACACTGGAGAGAGGTCAGCAGCTGGACAAGCAGGCGGCTTCCAGCCAGGTGTCCAGGCTGGACCCTGAGCTCAGGCAGCTCTCTCCGCACCCATTCGCTTCCTCCCAGGTCTTGTCCCTGGTCCAATCCAGGAATGTGATGTGTAAATGTGTGCAAAAAATGGTATAAATGGTAATAAATGCATATAAAAGTGTGTGAACACCCAGGGGCAATGCCCACCCTGAGCTGAGTAAGGAGCATCCTTGGGAGGGGGATTTGAGGGCAAGGACGTGAGTCTGGGACAATTAAAATACAAATTTGGGAATAAATACTGGCACTGAGAGGATGTGGCTGCCCCTGGATCCCCGGAAGTGTCCAAAGCCAGATTGGACAGGGCTTGGAGCACCCTGGGATAGGGGAAGGTGTCCCTGCCCATGGCATGGGGGGATGAGAGGAGATTTAAGGTCCCTTCCCACCCAAACCATTCCCTGTGTTTCACAAAGCCAACCTGCTGCCAGCCCAGAGTTTGGGAATGCGAGCACCAGGACACGGACTCTGAACAAATAGAGCAAGAAATCCTGAAAAGTGAAAACTTTGGGTGTCCCAGAGCTTCCCTGCGACTCCGGGAGCACCTGGAAGCAGAGCACGGAATGCTGCACCCCATCCCCTGCCTGTCCCCCAGCGCCCTGTGGCAGCTCCCCCCTCCCCAGCCTGCTTTCTCAGCTGGCCTGTGAATTTTATCCCTTTCCACATTTTTTTCCCGTTAAGGCTCATCTATCCCGGCTGACCTCCCCGGCGCAGGGAAAGGGAAAAGCTGCGGGGCCCGGGGTGCACAGGGAATGGGGGGTTGGACACCCCCCTGCTCAGCGGGATCACCGCCACTCCCCCCTCCCCAAAACCCACCTGAGCCCCAGGATCCCCCGGCTGCCGGCTCTGGGGAGGGCTCCCGGGTGGAAAATAAATCAGTGCGGGGGTTCCAGCCCGGGCAGGGCGGGGAGGTCCCCGGAGCGGGGCTGGAAATGCCGCGCAGATGCCGCGCAGCTTTCCCTGCGCACCTGAGGGTCCCGGCCGGAGCCCCCCGGCCCCGACCTTGCCCTGCCCGGCCGCGCAGGAGTTTCCCGGGACGGTCCGGGTGGAAAACGGGGATTTCTGCCCCTAATTCAGCGCAGCTGCCGCGGGCGGCGGGGCCGCGCTTTGAAGCGGAGCCGGGGGCGGGGTCGCCTTGAAAAACACCCCAAAAACAACCAAACAAACAAAAAGCAAAATAAAATCAGGAGACAAAGGCGGACCCCCTGCCCGGCGCTGTCACAGCCCAGGGGTGGCACCGGGTCTGTCGTGCCGGGGACACCGGAGGGGCCGCGTGTGACCGGCCCGCGGGGGCAGCCCGGCGGGGCCAGAGGCGGGGCACGGCTCCCTCCTCTTGTATCCCTCCTTTCCCACTTTTTCTTTTGCTTTCCCCGCCTTTTATTTCTCTTTTCCTGCCTTTTTCTTTCTTTTTCACCCTTTTCTCTATTTTATTCTCATTCTTTTTTGTCAATCTTTCCCCTTTCTCTCTTTTTTCCCCTCCTTTCTTTTTTTCTTTTTTTTTTTCTTTTCCCCTTTTGCGCTGGTTCTGGTTAAACGTTATTTGCACTTTTGTTGGAAAAGTGGCCCCTAGTGTGCAATTATGTCAAATTTCTTTGAGTTTTACAATTTAATGGAGAACAGTAACTCTTTTATTG
>VYZT01011152.1:15641-50743 GCA_013400735.1 Pomatostomus ruficeps
CCGGGCGAGGGGCGCTGGGTGCCGGCCGGGATGGAGCCGCCGCCGCCCGCCTGAGCCCCGCTGCCGCCCGGGGGGACCCCCGGCAGCCCGGGGGGGATGGCGCTCAGCTCCCGGGCTCACGCCTTCTCGGTGGAAGCCCTGGTGGGCCGCTCGGCCAAGAGGAAGGTGCCGGAGGGCCGCGATGAGGAGCCCGGCGCCGGCTGCCGGCCGGCTCGCAGAGCCCTGGACGCGGGTGGGTACCGGGGGGAGCCCGGAGCGGCTGGCAGCGAGAGCCGCCCCTGCCCCGGCAGCCTCCCGAGCCGCCCCTGCCCTTTGTGTTCCCGCAGAGAAGCGGCCCAAGGCCGGTGCCGAGAGCCGGGCGGGCGGGGTGCAGGTGGAGCTGCAGGGCTCCGAGCTCTGGAGGAGGTTCCACGACATCGGCACCGAGATGATCATCACCAAGGCCGGCAGGTACCGCCGGCCGGCCCCGCCGCCTCGCTCGGGCTTTGCTTTTCCGTTTTGGTTTTATTCTCTTTTCCTTTTTTTTTTTTTTTTTTTTTTTTTTTTTTTTTTTTTTTTTTTTTTTTTTTTTATTTGTGGGGGAAGGAGTGGCTTTGTTTATTAGAATTTTTTTGTTTTGTTTTGTTGTCTGGGGTTTTTCTGTTCTGATGGGATTTTTCACTTAGTTTGCCCCTTTTCCCGCTGTTTTCGTTGAGTTTGATTTTCATTCCTCGCGCTGCCCGTTCGTAGTTTCGCAGCCGCTTTTCGCCCCGCGAGCGGCGGCTCCGGCTCAGCCGCTGTCGCTGTGTCCCCAGGAGGATGTTCCCGTCGGTCCGGGTGAAGGTGAAGGGGCTGGAGCCGCTGCAGCAATATTACATCGCCATCGACGTCGTGCCCGTGGACTCCAAGAGATACAGGTACGGGGGCGAGCGGCGGGGACCCCCCACCCACGCGGGACCTCTCCCGGCCGCGATCAGCCCTCCGGGCCGGTGCCGATGTCACACGGGGGTGGCACAGGGGTGCTGGGGGGCCCGCACGCACCTATGGGATCTATAGGTGTGCGTGGGAGCGGGGGGCAGGCGCGGACGGGTCCCGCCGCCTGACGCGGCCGCGCCGGGCCAGGTACGTCTATCACAGCTCGCAGTGGATGGTGGCGGGCAACACGGACCACTCGTGCATCACCCCGCGCCTCTACATCCACCCCGACTCGCCCTGCTCGGGGGAGACCTGGATGAGGCAAATCATCAGCTTCGACCGCGTGAAGCTCACCAACAACGAGATGGACGACAAGGGGCACGTAGGTGTGGGACGGGAGGGCCGGGGAGGGGCAGAGCATCACCCCGGGGTGCGGAGCGTCACCCGGGGCAGCGCCGGGCGGGCGGGGGCCGGTCCCTCCTGCGCCGGGACTCAGGGCTGGGTCCCTCCTGAGCCTCGCCTCGGGTTTTGTTCGTGCCCTTCTCCCTCCGGGGGGGCTCAGCCGCCTGTCCCCCCGCACAGATCATCCTGCAGTCCATGCACAAGTACAAGCCCCGCGTCCACGTTATCGCCCAGGATTCGCGCTTCGACCTAGCGCAGATCCAGTCGCTGCCGGCCGAGGGGGTGCAGACCTTCTCCTTCCAGGAGACCGAGTTCACCACCGTCACGGCCTACCAGAACCAGCAGGTACCGGGAGCCGGGGGCCGGGGGGCTGGAGATCCCGGGCGGTACCGGGGGTCACGAGGGATAGAGAGCCCCGGCGGTACCGGGGTTCGGGGGNAGGATGGAGAGCCCGGCGGTACCGGGGGTCAGAGGATGGAGAGCCCGGCGGTACCGGGGGTCACGGGGGATAGAGAGCCCCGGCGGTACCGGGGTTCGGGGGTTGGAGAGCCCCGCTGGCCGCGGCCGCCGGTCCCAGCCCGCGCCGCTCCGCAGTGGCCCCTTCGCTTTCCCCCCGCAGATCACGAAGCTGAAGATCGACAGGAATCCCTTCGCCAAAGGCTTTCGGGACCCCGGCAGGAACAGGTAAGGGCCGGGGTCGCCCCGCCGCTCGCCCCCCGTGCCCGCCGGCCCCGCGGCCGCGTTCAACGCGCTCTCGCCCCGCAGGGGGGTCCTGGACGGGCTCCTGGAGACCTACCCGTGGCGACCGCCCCTCGCCCTGGACTTCAAGGCTTTCGGCGCAGACAGCCAGGGTAAGTAAATCCCGCTCCCTGCCCGTCCCGGCCGCACGCTCGGGGCACCTCGGAGGGCTCAAACCATCAAGGGTAACGAGGTGCGTCCCGAAAACGAATCCCTGCCTTTTGGGGGAGTTAATTCCGCGCGGGTTTGGACAAAACTCCTGTGAAAACCGATGCGAGAAGCCGGGAAGAACAGGATGAGGGCGCGGGCTGCTCCAGCCCCCGGCTGAAACCAGAGTTAGATGGGCAGAAAAAAAAAATCTGAGTGTGCAGGAGGCTAATTTGGAGCCGGGTTGTTCCGGCTTTGATGTCGTTACACTAATTGCTTCCAACCGGGTTGGGAATATCAACTACAAACGCGGCAGTGGTGACCGCCCGTGTTTTCTGCAGCGGCGGCTTGTGCGCCGACAAATGCGTTATGGAACAGAAAATAAAATTGTCTGGTGTTTAGGATGCTGCAGTCGCACAGAAATGCAGGGAAGAGGGGGACAATTTTCAGGGAAAATGATCTCCTTCATCCCGACAAGAACAACCGGTCCTTTACAGCTCTTTCCCAGAAAAACGGCTCCGGAAAGTAATATTTGAAAACAGATTATTCACAGCGCCGAAGGCAAAAACCTAAGCTCGTTTGTACACTGGAGCGCTCCAGGTTGGGTTTAAAGTCGCGAGTTTAACTCTCGTTTATGTCGGGAATTCTTCAAAGGCTTGGGATGCAAAAAGTCATCCCCGTGTCAGCCGGGAAATGCTGCAAAAATCACAGCAAAAATTCACGTTCTGCAGGCGTAGAAATGAGGGCACAAAGAAATCAGATTCGGGAGAAATTAAGAGGTTTGTCAGTTGTAAAGAGAACTAAAATTATTATTACTGATAGTTGTTATTATTAGAAGTAGTTTTATTAGTATTATTAATAGGTTTTTATTAATTTTATGTTTAGAAAATGTCTTATGCAAAAGCTCCTTTTGAACCCGTTTGCCAGGGGAGAGGAGGTGGTGGATGAGCTGCCTGAGCAATGAAACAACAGCAACTGCAACGTTAAAGATGCTAAAATATTATTGTGCATATGCTAAAATATTAGGGCTACCTGGGATTTTTAGATTTTTATATTCTTGTTTAATGTATTTGGTATTTTTCTTCAGGGTGGAATTCCTGGGCTGATATAAATATAACAAAATCTCCAATTCCACTCCTAATAAAATACATTTCTGAAGAAATGCCGTAAAACTGAAATGCCAAAGCTCTAAAACCTGGCGGTAAATTAAAAGAAATTGTGATCAACATGCTGAAGAAAGAATTGGCCATAAAATTTTTTATTTTTTTAAGCCTAATAGAAAGGGCAGAAAACATCTGCTCATTGATCTGCTCTGTCCTTTCTGCTGCAATCCCCATTCCCAAAGTTGCTGTGGCATTTGGGTGAAATTATTGCTTGGGATTCCGAGAAGCGGATACTGACCCGGCTTTGCTCTGCTGCAGCCAACCACGCAGGGCTTCGCTCGCTGCCTCCCACACAAATACCGGCTCAATCCCGCATTTTACACGACCCAAACTCCCTGAGCCCTGGAGGACACCGGGATTCATCCATGGAGAGAGGACTGGATCCTGCCCTGCTGATGTCAGGACTGCAGCAGCCACTGACCTCAGCAGGGAAGGGTGAGACCCTCACGCCACAAAACCTTCCCGGATTATTGCGACCAGGGCCCGACCTGTGACAGGCTCTGCTTGCTGGGAGTTTGGAAATTAATTTGCTTCACATCCAAAATCTCTGTGTTTTTAAGGGTTATTTTTAAGATTTGCTATACCAGCAGATGTGGTTCAGTTTTACAGCTGATTTCGGGTCGCTGGTTGCAAGTAAAGTCGGATCAGATCGAGGCAGGCATTGTATCGCTTGGAATTGAGTGTGAATACTAGCACAAATCAATCCATGTTTCCTTAGATCGTTTCCAGTGATTTTGGTAAGAAATTAAAATAAAGAGGCAGGGGGAAACCCCTCTGGAAGAATTTGGTAGTGAATGTGCAGCGGACATTTGGCTCTCTGCAGGCGGGAGGTGAAACCGGCATCTGTGTAGCACCAGGGCCGGCTGCTCCCGAGCACCATTCCCACCTCGGAGCAGCCATCCCGTCCCTGCTCCATTTTTACTCCTTGGGGTTGCTTTTCTCCCGAATTCTGAAAGTGTTCATTCATCCCTTCCAGAAGGGAGGACGTTCACATGACTTGTGAGTTTGAATTTCTGGAGACACCGATAGTATTCAGGGGAATGTTTCAAATTGCTTGGGAAGCCAAGTGAAATGAGTCAATTCCTGTGAGCAGGAAGGTACAAAAAAATTCTCCATCGGGCTGAATATGCTTTTTTGTTCTTACGTCCAAGGGGAAAAAGCTGTCTGGAATTTGCATGAAAAATTGGGAACCTCAAATAGCAATGGTGTGTTTATAGTGGGGGGGGTTATCGGTCGTGCAGCCAGGTACGGATCCAGGTGTGTGTGGAGCTGGATTTACCATGATCCCGGTCCAACGAATGGGATTAGACATGTGTGGGTGTTGTTCTTAGAGAAATACCAGGTAACAATAATAATTTATGGATAGATCTTCCCATTTTCCAGGAGCTGGTCTTTGGAGCGGGTTCATGCTTGGATGGACACCGGTGGCACGGAGACCTGGAGTGGGAGCAGGAGTCCTCCAAGGATTGCGTGGCTGTGGGCACCAGTTAGCCCAGCCTGGGTGATTTCTGTTTTCCTTTCCAGGTGGGAGCTCCAGCTCTTCTCCGGTGGCCTCCAGCGGTGGGACCCCCTCTCCTCTGAACCCGCTGCTGTCTCCGTCGTGCTCCCCTCCCACGCTTCACCTGCCCGCCAGCAGCCTGGGCGCCGAGAGCTTCCTGCACCCCCTCAACGTGCCCCTCTACTACAAGATCTGCCCCACGAGCTTCTTGAGACAACAGGCGCTCCTCTTCCCGAGCCACGAAAAGCTGGGAGCCACCAACCCACACCTCCTACCCCACTTCATGGTGGAGATGCCCAAACTGTCTTCCCTGAAAAACGCCAAAGCCGAAGACTTAAACGCTCAGTGCCTACAAGCCGCCGGTCCTGCTGGTCAAATGCTGTATGGATTACATGCATCTGGAAACATTTTCCCATCAAGTCCCATTGCTCGGGAAGCACTTAATTGTTCTTTACATCCTCCATATGGCCTGTACGGTTATAACTTCTCTGTGCCATCCAGACTGATGAATGCGGCAGGGCATTTCAAAGTGAGTGACAGCATTCCGGCTGCTTTGAGGGACGGCAGATGCAATCACTCCAACTGGCACCCCACAATTAACCACTGCCTTTAGTGGGATCAGAGAATGTTTCTGAGCGTTGCTTTGTAAAGCAAGTCCTTCCTTCCTTCCTCCATACCCAGGGGCTCGTTAGTTATTGACTCTGAAATGCTGCATGGAACAGGAACGGGATGGGCAGGCATTTAATCTTTTTTTTTTGTGGACAGAAATGTCGTGTTGTTGGGAGGGTGGACGATCTGGGAGGGTGGAGGGTGTGAGATGACCCTGAGGTGATATTGTTGGCCATATTTATGTCATAGCTGTAGGTTAAGAGCAAACTGACAGTCACCTTTTTACTATTTGCACTCTCAAGTGGGGGCGTAGACGTCTGCGTTTCTACAAATCTGTTTTCTCTCTCTCGCTTGCCTTTACTTAGCTCAGAGCCCGGGGGAGCTGCTGCTCACCCACTCGAGTTTTATCCCCAATTTCAAAGGGACTTTGCAGGACCTGGACTTGGCAAAGGAGCCACATCTGGCCAAGCACTCAAACTTGTTCTTAAGTCCCCTTGGCTCTAACGGGTCCTAATTAATGACATGAAAGTCCCTTGTTCTCCAGGACACAAATGCCTCCGTTATCGGGGTGGGGACATAAATCCAAGTATCTGAAACCCAAGTATCTGCTGCCAGGATGAAAGAAGGATGGGGATGAGAAGCTGCAGGATTGCCCCAGAGCCCTCTTTTCCAAGCCCCTCCAGTGGCACCAGTGTCGATGGCGAGGTGGGAAGGACAGGGATGGGGTCCCACCTCTCTGCCGTGGTGTGATGGATCCGTGCTGGGGACATGGAGGATACAGCTCGGAGAGGTGTGTGGGATGAAACTCCCCCAGGAGCGCTGCAGGACAATCCCCCGACCCTGAGCTCTCAGCCCCTGAGGATCCACCCGGGATCTCATCCACCCTGTGACCGAGGGAAGGGACAGGGATGCTCCCGGCTCAGTCCCACGGAGAACACGGATCCTTTAAGGAGAATTACAACTCTACAGGCCCTGGAACGCAAGATTTTCAATTCCTTCCAAAAGCCCTGCTTGTTTTCTTGTAACCTGTGGATATTCTTGTTATTCCTGTAAATAATCTCCAGCTCCCAAGGGCCCCATGTAACTCACAATAAATCAGGACACAGGTTTTATTCTTTACTTGGTCGATGTTCAGTCTCTACCTAAAGTTAAATTTATCACTTGAGATATGGCAGAGATTGGAAAATAAGGCTCGGCTGGGACCAGCCCCATTTTGGGATTAATTCTGTATTTTCAAACACAACACACAATATAGAGGGGTTTAAGAATCAAAACTGGCACAGGTTTAAGAATCAAAACTGGTATCAGAGTTTTGATTTTATTTTCATTCTTAACAGACAACAAATTCAGAACAGAACAAGCAATATCAAAAGCTGCTAAAATAACAAAAAGTTTTGCTTTTACTTTCATGAGACTTTGATAAAATTCAGTCAACATTGGTCTCCCTAATTTTCCTGTTTTGGGTGTTCACAGAGCCCCCAGTAACGCCAGTATGAAATGTGGGTTGTGCTAAAGGGTCTGTACAACTGTAAAAACGAACAAACCTGCTTTCTCGGGCTGTTTCTTAGCAGTTTATGTTGCTATTTTTATTAAAAAAAAAAAAGAAAAATATTTTTTTTCCTTCGGGAGTCCTTATTTCCAACATTGGTGGTGACTGAATTCCCGTGGCAAGTCCACTGCTGGCCCTGGAGAGGTTCTGTCCAGCTGAGTGACCGTGACCCAGCCCCCACGTGTGGCTGTACTCCTGCGGAGCTGGAAGGCTCTTCCCGATCAGTCACGGATTTGTGCAATTGGGAACTTCCAATTTTCCAAATATTTGCGGTTGCATAAGATATTCCAGAGTCGCTGGCCATGAGCTGTAATCCAGTAAATCAGTGTCTGGTTGAAAATGTGACTGATAGTGACTGGGAGAGATATTTTTGGTGTGGTGATTTGCTCCACCAGGAATGACGCTCGGCCGATTCCAGCGGAATTGAGCCGGATCTCAAAGCGCCTCCGTGGGTCCCGTAGGATCCCAGGTTTCGCCATCCTCCCTCGTCGCAGCCGCATGGAAAACACTCCCAGAGCCTGGTCCCTGCGAGGTCCGGGCGTGTCCCAGGGATGCCACACTTTAGGAAGGTGCTCCTCAGGCACATCCAGAAATATCAATTTGTCCGTGTGAGAGGCCAGCACGGTGTGAGAGGAGCGGCTTGATCCGGGTGATCTGAGGGTTATTTCTGTTTCCTTCACCTCCATCTCCTGGATTTATCCTTTCAAAAACCAGAGTATCAATTTGTCCATGTGAGAGGCCAGCACGGTGTGAGAGGAGCGGCTTGATCCGGGTGATCTGAGGGTTATTTCTATTTCCTACACTTTCACCTCCTGGATTTATCCTTTCAAAAACCAGAGTATCAATTTGTCCGTGTGAGAGGCCAGCACCGCGTGAGAGGAGCAGCTTGATCTGGGTCATCTGAGGGTTATTTCCATTTCCTTCACCTCCATCTCCTGGTTTTATCCTTTCAAAAATCAGCGTAAGTGAGGAAAGGATGTGGGTGGTGTTTTCAGGCAGTTGTAGCTCTGTCCTGTGCCACAGAGGCCACCTCAGACCAGACCAAGCTCCCTGTCCCTGCTGGCAGAGGAATATTTTCCATATCCACAATGGTCACTCAGCTGATTCACTCACACTATAAAATAGATGGGTTTGCCTATATATAAAAATAAATGTGCCCCAAAAAGCCCTGCACTCTACACTCTCAGGGTCCTTTGTAACACAGCCGCTGCTGGGATGTGAGTGGCAGAACTCGAGACAATAAATCAGATTAATAAATATGATTTATTGAACGTGAAACTGGCCGAATTGAGGTCGATATTTCAAGCAGGCCCATGTGCCTGTCAATACAATTACATCACGTGCTGCTTTGGATTTCCTGCCACAAACACATTTTAAAGTTCACAATTCTTTGGGCTTAGTGGGCAAATACAAACATCACCTCAGGATTACGGGGCTATTTTTAAACAGGAACAGGGAGAAAAAAATCAAAGGGGTTTTTTTTAAAAGATGAAACTTGCTGAACAATCTCAGCCATTAGTCATCTGACCTTTCCCGAGAGGAGTTTGAAGTTATTTGGGAATATCTGAGCCTGTTTGTAGCACTCGGCAAGTAAAACTGGCGGTTCCAGAGGTGTCGTGTCCGTACCCGACACCAGGACATGGGATGGGCTCGCTGCTCAGACACGGGGGTGGATTTAAAATCCAAGGAGACAAAATACCCAGCAATAATATTTTTAATCAAAGTGCAGTTTCCTCTCTGGTTTCACCCAAACTCAATCCATCTCTTGGAGAAGCCAAAGGCGTAGAGGGAGCATCGGATGTCGCTTTTTGTGATGGAAGTGCCTCGGTTTACATTTGATCTGCTGAGGTTGGGGCTGTAATTAGATGATAATTTGTATCACAATTATGCAAAGCAAACGAGGATTGGATCGCAAGATAGAGCAGAACAAATAAGCACCCAGACCATTTGAAATGCATCCAGTATGGAAACCACGTCCATGTGTGGCTGGGGCCGGGGACATGTTGTTCCAATAAAGCTGCAGAGAGGGAAAAGGCCGGGATCGGTTCCTCCAAAAGTTTCAAATGCTCATGTTTACAAATTTGTATTGCACATTAATATGTAAACAGAGCCCATTGGAAACAGATGGGGCCACACTATTTACGTGTCCTCTCCTCTTCGTTTTGGGTGTCTGCTTGTCCCCCAGAACACACAACATCTGCGGTGACTCACAGAACTCAGCTCAGGCAGCCACAGGAGAGGTTCAGACAATTCTACAATCGCGGGTGCCGTGGTGGCTCTCCCATCCCAGATGGATTTTGGGTTCCGGGTGAAGGGGGATGCATTCCCACCTCCTGTGGGGTTGTGCTACGAGCACTCCGTGGCTGGAGCTGCACTTTGCAGTGCCACAAGTGGAGCCTCATTCCTTGGCATTTACTGGATGAATTTTATCATTTTCTGTACTGCTGCGTCGCTTGGAGCCATGACAGGAACCGTGGCATTGCTCAGAACAGGCAGGAAGTCCATCCATACCCGCCCCGTGCTCCTCCAATGCTGCACCCACTGGGAAAAACAGCTTTTAAAACATCAACAGTTATTTTTTATATAGCAATTTCCAAAAGGAAAAGGAAAAGCACTCTCCTGGTGATGCGAATAAAAGCTTGGACTTGTTAATCACCTTTTCTTTCACTGGTTTAGTTGCATTTTGGGATGCAAACTCCAGGCATCCCTTTCCCCGGGATCCCAGACCCCCGGACCAGGGGAGTGAATGCTGGTGGATGCAGCAGTGGAGGCTGTTGGGAATTACAGGGGCTGAGAGGACTTTTGCAGATGTTGGGAATTGCCCTGCAAGCTGTTTGTGCTTAACAGAGCTCTGCTCTCCCCCAGCTCGTGGACTTTCTGAATTGTGCAGTTATTTATAAAGCCACTTCTCCGCCGTGTCCCTTCGGTGACATTCCCAAGCAGGACCTACCGTCTACTTCCATCCATCAAACAATTTCCTCCCAGACTTTTGCTCCTAAAGCACCGAGTTTTCAGTTTATTGTAGCAATTAAGTACAAGAAGGAGCCCAGGTTTTGAAAATGACCCCTCGAGCTGATAAATCAAACGACACAAAGCAGCAAGTAAAAGTCAAGACCTTTCTGGAGAGGGAAACACCAGTGATAGGGGGAAACCTTTGGAAAAATAAAATTTGCTGCCTGAGGAGGCAGATCCTGAACAAAACCAGAGATGGGGGCAGGCGCTGAGGATGGCTTCTGGCTCTCTGAAGGCTGAAGATATATTAGACGCAGTGTTTTTCAGGTATTTTCAGCTATTTTCTCTTATTTCAAAAGCCTTGCTTTTTCAGGTTTTCAGACAACGGTGTTTTGGAGAAACTCACTTTTTCCTTCTTGGCACTGGCTCCAGATCTCACCTCGGAGCTGGGTCCCAACAATTTCCTCGGGGCCCTGCCCAGCAGCTGGGAGCACTTAGCAGCTCATCCGCCCGCTCACTCACCTGCCTGAGGAGCCCTGACAGGTCCAGCTGCTTCCAGTCAGGCCTCAAATAAAACCTCCGGCTCTGGGGGGAAAAACGAGTAAAGGACCTGTGAGGTTACTCGGAGTTACTCCTGAAATTACTCAGCTGATGCTCCGGGGATGGATTCTGCCGTCAGCTTCTGGTCCATCGGAGGGAGCTGCTGCATCCCTTCCCCTGGCCCTGTAGCCTGAAAGCAGCAGAAATATCCTTTTTTAGTCAGGTTTGGGTGTATCTTAAACATCGAACCACGATCCTGTCCTGGTTGTGCCCACGTCACCTCAAGCACACGGTGGTTTTGACCATCATCTTCCATCACACATTGCTTTATTCACCCTGCAGTTTAAGGCAGTTCGTTAAATTTTGGGGCTGGGGTTGTGTTTCCCGGGTGTTGTCAATCCCAGGACGACCAAAATGGAGCAATGCAGGAGGCTGGACTAGTTTATCCTCAACGGCACCACAATACCCTCTGTGCCAAGTGCCTTTTAAACTTAAAAAAGAGTATAAATCCAAATACAAAGCAACATTTCAAATGCTAAATGGTTCATAGCCATATAATAGTGAATTACTATTGTTGTTGTTGTTATTATTATTATGATGATTTAATTTCAGCCAATGGAATGCAAGGAGCAGAGCCTCCCTCAAAAGCTGTGGGGACAATTAAACGCAGCTTCAAGTGAGTGCAGGAAGGTCCCATCCTCTCACAGGACCTGAGATTTGTGGCTGGAATTAGGGATTTTTCTCCCTGCAATGAAAGCGTTTCACGTGTCTTTCCCTAGAAATATTCACCCAGGGCTTTAACACCACTGCCTGTGCACAATAAACAGATTTAAGTTTACACCAATACCGTCATTTCTTGTAGCAAATCCTTGGCTGAAAGTGTTGATAAACTTAGAGAGAAGGACTAATGATTTTCAAAAAATTTTATTATCAGCAATTTTTCTTTCACGGAGGAAAATCTGTATTGAATATCCAGCTGTGCCCCTCAGGATGTGCAGGTACCACATGTCTCCCTTCACCAGCAACACTTTTAGCTTCAGCCCTTCGCTGAATTCTTCCTTTATGTTTGTTAAAAATCATACTGTAAAATTAATCAAAGTCGATACGCTATTTCCTGTATCGTATTTCTTCTAACGTTATCAATATTGCTAATAAAAATAGAGATTGGAACAGTATGTTGTAATGTCCAGGATATAAGCCAGATCCTGCTGCAGCTCAAATAAATATGAATTTGGCCTTTGGCTTTCATAAAAGCAGGATAATGTCTCTATCTGGGCTCTCCTAACAGATAACATCAGCCCCCTTTGCTTCGCTTCTCAGAATCCCCAGAATCTGAGAATTTAGGCTGGTAGAAGAAATACAGCTCTGTGTCCTGGAGATTTTTGAGATTAAACCAAATCCGAGTAAAGCAAAGCCCCAAACTTCATTCCTGGCTGAAACAGAATCTGGCATTTCCAAAGGCTTTGTGCCTTGAAAGTGCTGACCCTTCCCACGTTGGCCCTTGGAACTGCAAACGAGGAGCTCTTGAGGGACAGGATGGGAAGGAGAGAACCGGGAAGAGCTCAGATGGATCTGACCAGGTCCAGGTGCTTCACCCCAGCTGCTGTTCCTCCTTCCCAAGCTGATGTTCCCCCTTTCTGAGGTGGTTTTTAGTCCAAGAATTAGGAAGGAATTGTTCCCTGTGAGGGTGGAGAGGCCCTGGCACAGGGTGCCCAGAGAAGCTGTGGCTGCCCCTGGATCCCTGGAAGTGTCCAAGGCCAGGCTGGATGGGGCTTGGAGCAGCCTGGGACAGTGGGAGGTGTCCCTGTCCATGGCAGGGGGTGGCACTGGATGGGCTTTAAGGTCCCTCCAGCTTAAACCATTCCATGACTCCATGAAATGGGTTTGAGTGGTGTTTGGGCCGTGTGTGCCAGTGAGGATTTTCCCCCTATTTCCAGCTCCTCTCCCCACCCCAAGGATCCTGTTGAGAGTCAGGATTTCCTCAATTCAACGTGTATGAACGATCCATGTGGGAATGCACAGCCTCAGCTGCTGCCCCAGGGAGTCTCCAGCTGTCTCCAGGTCCTACTGGTGAGGCAGCCAGAGCACCCCGCTCCAAACTGGAGCCTCCCAAATGACCAAATATCACTTATTTTTTAACTGGGTTTGAGTATCGCTCATGCATCTGGAGCCATGAGCCTTAACGAGCCATAAAAAGGAGGAATTTTGCTGGGTAGGTCTCCTGGACACAGAACAGAGCAGAGGATGGAAATGAGATCCAGCTCTGGCCAAGCCAAAGCTTTCCGGAGGCCATGGCGAGTGTCTCTGTTGGCCGTCCCGCATCGGGCTCGGGGGACAGGGATGCTCCTGCACCCACCGACTTCTCCCACCACCCTGCCTCAAATCCAGACCCTCCTCAGGCTCCTGGGAAAATTGCCTCAAAAATTTGGAAGTTTCTGGGTCTCTTTGAGGTCTCATCCCCCACCAGAGCCATGGTTTGGAGGTAGGGGGGATTAGTCCATGTCCCACAGGTCTCCCCGTGGATTTGCTCCTCAACAGGTGAAAACGGGGATTTGTTCCTCAGCTTAAAAAAAATTTAAAAACTAATTAAAATATCTTTGGGGTGGAGGAAAGTATTTTATTTGCAAAAATTGGGCTTGGCCCATTTGGATCCCAGCATTCCTGCCCCAGCAGCCACGTGGTCCCAGCGTCAGCCCCCACATTTTGATTCTTCCCTTTTTTTTCTTAAAATAGGACACACCTGTAAGGAAGGCGAGTTTCTACAAGACATTCCTGATCTGGAGCATATTAAACTGATATTTTTGTTTTGTATTTTGGATGATTTGCTCCAGTGATAACATAATAGCATGATATTTAGCCTGGGACTGATTAAAACATTTCTTTTGATCAGCGCAGCAGATTGGAACAGTTGTTTATTGCTGGACAAAGCTTGGAGAAAAGGAATTAAGAAAAAAGAGCTGAAAAAAGAAACAGCTCTGGGTAGCTCTTGGGTTTGCTTTTCGCTGGGATATTTCCTTTGCTTTGGGAAAGCTCTCTGCTCCAGCCAGGGTTTGGGAAGTGAGAGAAGGGAAGGATGATCCATCACGCTGATGGACAACGGCTGAAAAGCCAGGCCCTGGCTGTTAAAACCACACGTGTGGGGAACAAAGTCATTTCTCCCTCTCAGGACTCACCGGTGGCCCAGATCACTACTGATTAATTTCTAGACCCAAATTTAGCATTTCCTAGAAGCAAACTCAGCTACGTCAATCACTGCACATTTCAAAGCTGCCTATGTTTTAAAATACAACATTTAAGTTAAAAAGCCTTTTATTTTGCTTTATTGACCAAACGCAGCGTTGTTTTGTTACAAACCTACAACATCTGAATGTGAACGCGTTACTCGGGTTTAGCTCCAGTTCCTCTAAAGGCTTTTAAGGCTAAAGATTTTAATTACATGAATATTTTTAATAAAATCCCCTTTTTAACTGCTGGCAAGACTGCAAGGGAAAAAACAATAATATCTGGCTCTGTCTCTTTGACAGAATAATTCTTCAAGTTGCATTTGCCACATCCCAGCAGCTGCGACCAATAACCCTCTGTCTTTATGATTCTCCTCCGATATGAAATTAAAATGAACTGGAAATGTTTATGCTGCAAATGGTGTGCAACACATTAAACAGATAATGCCAGCGAAGGGTTTGCTTCAAACAGGGGTTCCTCCTCCAGCAGAGCCCCTCGGTAACTTAATCCCCCCTTTTCCCAGGCAGCGGGGATTGCTGCTCCGCAGAAAGCCTCGGACACACCACAATATCTTCATTAAAGGGGAATTACTTCCATCTCCCCATCCCCAGGTGCCACTGAAAGCGGGGCTTTGTTTCATGTGGCCGGGTGCAATTCCTGTGTTTATAGCAGCGGATTCCTTGGCTTCACGGGACATTTGGAGATAAATCTATTTTGGGTCCTGTTTGCTTCCCCCAGCCTTCTCCCCGCAGTGTGTTTATAGCTGCAGATTAATTCCTTGGTCATGCCTTTGGAATTTTTCACAATAATAATAAAAAAAATGAGGCCTCATCCTGTTTAATCATCTCAGCCCAATATATGTTTTGCTTGTTTGCACCGATCGATACATTGGGCTAAATGAAATTCTTCCAGGTTGTTGATTCCAGGGGCTCCATTCCCAAGTCCTGCACCTGCCCTGTGTTTTCCTTGCAAGGGGACACCTCTCCCCAGCTCCGGAGGCGACTCCCTGTGTGTGTGGAAAGGGATCTGGGGGATGTGGAGAGCGGGGGGCTGGGGAGGTGAGAGCTGTGACCTGGTCGTTTGTGTCACCTGTCCCTCATGTCCCTTGTGTCCTTCATGTCCCACAACCAGACATGGTGTCGGTGATTCGGGAGGGGAAGGAGCTTGTCCTTAACTGGGG
The DNA here is from genome assembly GCA_013400735.1 of Pomatostomus ruficeps. Lineage (NCBI taxonomy): Eukaryota > Metazoa > Chordata > Aves > Passeriformes > Timaliidae > Pomatostomus > Pomatostomus ruficeps. Next base: position 30,536 of record VYZT01011152.1, read on the forward strand.
CATTTTTCCAGCACAACCAATGGGATTTTCACCTCCCGCTGCTCCCTGGGCACCACCACAACCAGGATGGTTTGGGTTGAACCATAAAGCCCATCCAGCCCCACCCCCTGCCATGGGCAGGGACACCTTCCCCTATTCCTGGTTGCTCCAAGCCCCGTCCAGCCTGGCCTTGGGCACTGCCAGGGATCCAGGGGCAGGGACAGCTTCTCTGGGCACCCTGTGCCAGGGCCTCTCCACCCTCACCTCTGCTCAGAAACATCCTTTCTGCTACACGGTGCTGACTTGAGGACTGGAAAGCCCCATCAGCTTTGCTGTAATATTTCAAAGCATTGGGAATCATCACTAATGGTTCCTCCAGAGAAACCCGACCCCTCTGGACAGCACCTGCAGAACAAAAAAATTAGATTTATAGGAGCACATTGTCATTTTGGGGTGGGTTAGGGTTTTTTGCTTTTCCAGGCTGCTCTAAGCACAGCGGACTTTATCCCACACCCTCTGCATGGCAGCATAAATCTGACCGGGGAGGGAAGGAAGGGAATGGCAGCACGAGCTGTCAGCAGCTCCCTGGGATCTGACAGGGTCCAGCAAACGCTCCCCCCACCCTGACCCCGCCTGTCAATCAGCTTTCGGGGAGAAGCCCCTTCCCAGCCTCCCCTCGGCCCTTCGGCGAGGAGCAGCAGCCAGCTCCAATTTGGAGTAGCTGTCATTTATCATTATTGCGGGGAGGAAGGGGCCGGGAAGGTTCTCCTCACCCCGAAGGTGCGGGCAGAGCAGAATTTGAGATGATGGGTGGGGATTTCCACCGGCACAAATGGGAATAAGACGCGGAGCTTTCCAGGCTGCACCAAAAATAGCGGCCCAATTTCAATCTCAATTAGAGCTCGGTAACCCCGGAGTATAATTCAGGAGTCAGCTTCTAATATTTCAATTCAGGATGAAGAATAATATTCCACTTCCCCCTCTGCAGCCCGAGCGATTTTCATTTCATAGGGGCTAATCTTGCCTCGAACATGTGTTTCAGCGAGATGCTCAAGGATATGAGTGTGCTAAAGAAAATATGGGAAAGGTTGTGTAGAAACAGCTCTGTTAAGGTCTGTGGAGGAGTCGGATCCTTGGAATCACAGAATCATGGAACGGTTTGGGTTGGAAAGGATGGTAAAGCCCATTTTGTTCCACTGTCCCAGGCTGCTCCAAGCCCCTTCCAGCCTGGCCTTGGACACTTCCAGGGATCCGGGGCAGCCACAGCTTCTCTGGGCACCCTGTGTCAGGGCCTCCCCACCCTCACAGGGAAAAATTTATTCTCAAAATCTCATCTAAAACTCCCCTTTTTCAGTTCAAAGCCTTTCATTTATTTTTTGGATGTTTCTATTACCACAGAGTTCCAACTAACAGGCCTGATGGAGAAGAAAAAAAATGCAAAACGCCTCCCAGATTTATTCTTTATTTTGGAAAACACTCCCTTTTCCAGGGCTTCCAGTCAGTATTATCATTCTAATAATAAATTCCTTTAAGAATTAACATTTTAAAATGACTGCCTGAAGAATATTTTAAATTTTAGAAGGCAAGTCTTAATCTGATTTCATTCTGATGACAAAGGAAATTAGCTTTAATATTCAAATTAACATTATTATTTAGGAAATATCATATTTTTCACTTACATGGTTCACCTGTGAGCGTTTTTTTAGCATTTAAAAGTAAAGAGTTGCATGAAAGGATAGATCCCTCGGGTGGGAAGAGGCGAGGGGGAAAACAGACATGTTTTTCCAACAGCAAAATACTGATTTTCCAGCCCTTTTTTGTTCTGTCACTGGAGACTGCTGGGGCAGAAAAGCTCCTTCAGAGATTTTGCCACCCATGGACCTTCCTGCAGCTTTGGCTCATCCCTCCAAACAACAAGGCCGGCACATCGGGAAATGCCCCTTCCCTGTGCCGCCGGCGTTCCCCCTTTGCCGTAGGAATTATTTCTTTGTTACTTAATCATCTGTAATTATCTCCTGGAGTAAATTCTGTTGGTGCATCAATTTTCAAACACAACAGTCATTTTTATCAGTCATGTTTATTTAATTTTAGCTGATTAGCACAGAACCTAACAAGTGGCTTAGACTAACAGTGTGTCACTGCCCAAGTATTTTGTAGGTAACAAGAAGACATGGAATAGTGCACATGTTGCTTTGTCTGCATTAATCTATTTACATTGTAATTCTTCAACTGTTTTTAATGGCTGCTTCAGCTGGAAGCAATTAGTTGTCTAAATTAAAGCCACATTTCTCACTTCGTGCACTGGGAAGGCTCTTTGCCGTTGTCTTTTCCTTGCTTTTTGTTTTCCAAATCAAGACGGACACTGTTTGAAAATGCATGAAATCTGATTGCAGGGATTGATGCGGGTGTTTGGAGCCGTGTTCCTGGGTGTTTGTCTGGAAGCCAAAGGCCTGGACGGGGCAGGGAATGGGGTGTTTGGAGGTGCGCTCTGGAGCAGGGCTGTCAGCACAGCAGCAGCAGCCGGGGCTCGGAGCAAGACCCTGGGGCAGCTCCGAGAGCAGGAGCGGAGCAAAGCCAGGAGAAGAGAAAGCATCGGATCCCCTGGGCTGTTCTGCAGGGGCAGGAGCCCGTTGCTTATATATTAATTAAATTAACAAATAGGGTTGCGTTAAGTGTGACATAATTTATGCAGCACTTCAGAGCAGAGTGTCAGCGTCTGTTGAATCCCACCCTCTTTTTTTATTTTACAGGTAAAAATGTCACATTTTTAAAGCAGTCATGGAGCACTTGGAGTCATTGCTGGTGTTGCTCCACCCCATCTCTGCTCATCTCGTTCTATACATCTATGATATTACAGTCCAGTGTCTCCCTTGAGGTTTGGACGTTTTGTGCAAGGAGAGAATTTTTCCTTTAAAAATATCATTTTATACCTCTTGTTAGAAAAATAAAATAAAATGCTCTCCAGGCATTGATTCTGAAATCAATGCACAAAGTCAATGACTTATGAAGGCAAAGAAATAAAAGCCTCCCTGTGCCTTCCATGGACTTTGGAATATCCCATAAAGTGGTACCCAGTGCAGCAGCCTGGGAAGGAGGATACCCCAGAGAAAATAAGGATTTGAGTCACCTTTGAGTCCCAAGGCAGCACCTCCAGGGACCATTGGACAGATTTCAGTTTGGGCATCATTGAAATTGACACATTTTATTTTCATTTTAGCAAAAAAATTAATAAAGTTCACATGTGGCCTAGCCCAGACTGAGTCTTCGCTTAAATCAATATTCCAATAAATCAGGGTTTGGCCCAGATTTCTTCCTGAGGAAGGTTTAGCTGGTGATCCAGCAAAGCAGGATGAAGGGAGGGAAGGCTATCACCCTGTTTGCTGCTCTTTCTCCTCACCTCCAAACCCAAAAGCCCCCATGCTCTGCCTTCTCCAGTTTGTGCCAAGCCAGGGGGCCCTCAGATGTGTGTGTGTGTGTGTACTCCTTCTCCCCTCACACATGTGTGCTCCCTTTTCCCCTCAGACATTCTCTATGCTCCTTCTCCCTCAGTCATTGTGTGTGTGCTCCCTTCTCCCTCAGACATTGTGTGTGTGTGTTCCCTTCTTCCTCAGACATCGTGTGTGTGATCCCTTCTCCCTCAGACATCGTGTGTGTGATCCCTTCTCCCTCAGACATTGTGTGTGTTTCCTTCTCCCTCACACATGGTGTGTGTGCTCCTTTTCTCCTCAGATATTGTGTATGTGCTCCTTCTCCCTCAGGCGTGTGTGTGTGCTTCTTCCTCAGACATTGTGTGTGTGTGCGCTCCTTTCTCGCTCACACATTGTGTGTGTGCTTCCTTCTCCCTCACACATGTGCTCCCTTTTCCCCTCAGACATGGGGTGTGTGCTCCTTTTCCCTTAGACATTGTGTCTGTGTGTCCCTTTTCCTCTCAGACATTGTGTATGTGCTCCTTCTCCCTCACACATTGTGTGTGTGCTCCTTCTTGCTCACATGTGTGCTCCTTTCTCCCTCACACATTGTGTGTGTGCTCCTTCTCCCCTCAGACACTGTGTGTGTGCTCCCTTCTCCCTCAGATATTGTGTGTGTGTGCTTCCTTCTCCCTCACACATGTGCTCCCTTTTCCCTTCAGACATTGGGTGTGTGCTCCTTTTCCCTTAGACAGTGTCTGTGTGTTCCTTTTCCTCTCAGACATTGGGTGTGTGCTCCTTCTACCTCAGACACGGTGTGTGCGCTCTTCCTCCCCTCAGACACGGTGTGTGCTTCTTCTCCCCTCAGACATGGTGTGTGTGTGCTCCTTCTGCCTCAGATATTGTGTGTGTATTCCTTCTCCCTCACACATGTGTGCTCCCTTTTCCCTCAGACATTGTGCATGTCCTCCTTCTTCCTCAGATATTGTGTGTGGTCCTTTTCCCTTCAGACATTGCATGTGTGCTCTCCCTTCTCTCTCACACATTGTGTGCGTGTTCCTTCTCCCTCACACGTGTGCTCCCTTTTCCCTCAGACATTGTGTGTGTGTTCCTTCTCCCCTCACACACTGTGTCCTCCTTTCTCTCCTCTGACATTATGTGTGTTCCTTCTCCCTCACACATTGTGTGTGTGTTCCTTCTCCCTCACACATGTGCTCCCATTTCCTCTCAGACATTATATGTTGCTCTTTCTCCCTCACACATATGTGTGCTCCCTTTTCCCCTCAGACATTATATGTTGCTCCTTCTCCCTCACACACGTGTGTGCTCCCTTCTCCCCTCCATCCCAGCTGTCCCTCATTACATGCTCCGCCTGAGCCCCACGCAGGGTCGGGTTGCACCGAGGCAAAGGTCAGAGGAACCTCCAGCCTGCATTTTGCCATCGCTTCATTATTCAGATAACAAACAACGAAAAAACTTCTCTGTGCCCACAGACAGGGCCCGATCACTGTAGCAAAAGAAAAAGGCCATTTCTAATTCCTCCTGGCTCCCCGCTATCCTGAATCTCCCAAAAATAATTAAGCGAGCAGATGGTGTTTGTGGAGCTGGTGCTTGGCCATAGACTCCTTGCTCTGCCACGTCCTACTTTTAATATACTGCCCAGCATTAATCAAACAGTTTAGAAGCATCCTGTATCATTTGGGCAAAACAGGGCTTAAATGATTTACTGTCGGATTCTTTCAGCTCCTGTTAGGCTCCTGTTTTTCTTTCATGTGGGGAGCAGGGGTCAGCAGCGGCAGGAGATCCGTGCTTTCACTTGGCCAACATTTGCTGCTGTCATTCCGAGCCCGCTCCGGTCCCCACCGAGCGACGGATGTGTTCATGCTCCCAGCCCTGGATGCTAATTGATTTTAGGGAGCCCATTCATCAGTTAAATTTAGTAGATCACCCACCAGGTTTGCTGTTCACTGTCAAAGGTAATTCAATTAAAACTCCACAAGTGTGACTAACCAGTGGATGGTAAATATGTTCACCAGCTGTGTTTGCTGAGCCTTCTCCATCCTATTGTGTCTGTGCCTGGTGCAGGATGTGCCTGAGCCCTATACCTTGGCTGATTAATGTATACAACAATTCTGCAGCACTGCCAAAAAATCGAGCCCAAATGCCACCTTTGGGATGTGAATCTCTGAACCGAAGAACTTCAGAGAAAAGAAATCCTCAGGTGTGTTAAAGGCAGCACTACTACAGCGGTTGAATTAACTCAAGTCTTGGGGTCTTTAAAATAACTTTCCAAAGAATCCAATTTGGATTTTAAAATCCATTGACAGTTTGGTTTCTCCTCATTCACTCCCAGTTTGCCCTCATACATCAGTCAGAGTTGATGTGGAGTCATCCGATGTGGTTTTATCCATCACCAAAGCCGTGTATAAATCAGGGCGACATTGCAGGAGCTCATGGAAAGATGTTTCTATTAAACCCTGAGGTGGGGGAGCCTTGCTGGACCCTCGTGCCTGACCAAACCGGGCTTTGAGTCTCCTGCCTGCTGCCATCGGGCGCTCAGATGCGGTTTGGTAGTAATTAAGCGCATCGTTAACGATCCCATTGCACACCACGGGACAAAATGGTGTGTCTGCTTAATAGATTAAAGGAAAACATTCTCTGAAAAGCACAGGTAAACAAGACACTCAGGCCTCAACCTTTCACCCTGGAAGACCAAGGTTCACATCCCACTGGAGCACAAATAAATAGGGACTGGACTCCCCTGGGTCACTGCTGGGGGGTTTATAGTCATGGTGAGACTTTTGGAGCATGACAGAGTTGGTGGGGATGGGAGAGGATGGGTGAGATGCAGGCTTGGAAGGGGCTGGGAGCAGAGAAATTCCTTAAATCCCTGCCCATCCAGAAAGCAGCACGGATTTCCTTACAGTCAATACAGTACTTACAGTGGCTGCCTGAAATTCTTCTTAAAAAATTAATTAGGCAGCAACGCGGCGCTTCCAGGAGCTTCCATTGCACAGACCCCATTCCAGCAGCCCCTTCTGCAAGAGTCAAAGCCCACACAGCGCTGAGATTTCCTGATTTCCCTGTGGTTGTAGGAAATAAATGAGCTGGAGCGACTGTGCAAACCACCGGCCTTCCCGCACATCTCTGCAGTGCAGCAGGAGGAGAACCTGTGTGGCAAAGAGTATCCTGAGAAAACAGTCAGATTTCCCAAACATCCCCATAAGCCTTAATGAAGAGCTAGGGAATATCTGGTTTATTTATTACTCCAACCACAGGCTAAAAAAAAGGGTAAAACTTCAGCAAAAGCATTACATTTGGAAGAGAACCGGGGATATTCCATATTTGCCGCTTTAAACTCACCACATACCAGACAACTTGGGGTTTGGTGAGTATTAACCTTTGCATTTCTAAAATATTTGGATGAAGTAACAGTGCTACTGTTAAATGTAATAATTACCACTGACAAATTATTACTTCTACTCTTTTTGCATAAAATTACGCTGTAAAAAATGTTGTAATTATACATTTTAGATGGAAATATGAAAATTTTAAGCAGTGGTCAAATACTCACGGCTAGGCAAGTGGATAAAGAATGGCTTTGATATACAGCCGCAGCCAGGAATTCTCTTTTTGTTGGTGCTGTTGAATCTCTCCCTTCTTCTGGCATTAATAAATAAAGGCACCTGCTCTACAAATCAGCAGAAATCTGGAAAATCATTATCACTGCAACACGGAAACGATGCCCATCACGACAGAACAAATGGGGAACGGAGCCTACACGGGACTTTCAAAAAGGCTCTATTTGTCAAATTACCAGAGGAAAAGTTGATCTTACTGTTATGGACTTTATCCACTTCCAGGTCACATCAATTAGTCACAGCAGGCTCGTGGAGACTGGAACTAATTTACAACACTCTGAACAGGCCCGCCTGCTTCTCCTACGGATTTCCAGGCAAATATTGGGACTTCAGATGGAACCTGGAACCGAAAAACCACCAGCCACAGAAATGGAGGGGAATGGTTCCAGTATTGACCCATTGTGCAGCGAGAGAAACAAAGCCCTGATTGTGATAAGAATAAAGGGAAATATCTCCTGTAGAGACTCCAGGGTTATGTTTATCTGACCTTTGGAAACAAAAAGGAGTCATAAAAGATTTAATAAAAATACTGAGCGTCTTTAGAGGAAGTTTTAAAATGCTTTCCTATCCCTGACAGCTCATTTTGACAGAAATTGATTGTGATAAAGAATTATGAATCAGATAGCAGGGAAATTAAATTAAGCTGATTATTATCTAGTCAGATACACACATTATGTCATGTTCGTTGCTTTAGACTTTTGCAAAATGTTGTTTCACTCAGGCTTAATAAATTTAGAATATCCTAAGCAATACACACAGGCATGACTGTAAAACATCCTTTTTTATTTAGACATTTAGATTTTACTTAGATTATTTAGATATTTAGATTATTTATTTTTATAATTTAGTTTTATTATTATAATATACAATTAGTGCATATAATTAGCATGTTTATCTGGACTATCTAGATTATTTGTATTATTAAAATTCATATTTAGATTAGAAATGTGCAGTATGAAATATTTTATTCTCTGAAATCCTCCTTGTTTAGGTAAGGGCTGAAGCAGCCTCTGGGCCTGGCAGCTCCTCACGGTGACCGGCACGCTTGGAAGAACCTGGAAATCTTTCCCAAAACCTGGATCCTGCAGCCCTTTGATTTTCTGTTTTGATTTTGAACCACGCCGTGCAGCTGATCCAGGCTGAGCTCCGAAATAGAGAGCAGTACAGGGAAGCAGGAGCCTGGGAGACTCTCAGTGCATCTCCTTCCCAGGGAGCACGGCTGCACTGGCACGTGAAATTAGTTACAGATTGTTCACGTCGGGCCTTTCCCTCACGGAATGGTAATGAAGGGAGCTGCTTCCGAAACAAGCAAGGCCACTGACCCTTCTCGGGGTTCCACTGGAAAAATATGGTTTGAAAAAAGAAAGTTGGGAGCCAAGTGCTGCCGTGAGCTCAAGGCAGCCCGAGAAAGAGGAAGCCAGAACTGCAGAGAGAATCCTGAAATTAAGTCAATCCTTCATCAAACCAAAGCTCATCAAACCTCTAATAAAAAATAAAATGTACCACTAAAATCCATTTCCATCAGGACACGCTGTTTCCTTATGTATAAAACAGAAGAATTATCACAAGGCAAAAGCAGAACGACAACCGCTAAAACCCCCCAAGATTTACCTAAAAATGAAATTTAAACCCAAGTTTTAAGCACCAGGTTCTCACTATCACACTCCAGCAGAGCTCGGAGACCTGAATCACCCCCAGAGGCAGCAGAGGGCTGTTTTGGAGTATTCAGTGCAGACTGAGCCCATTCAGCTGATGGCTCTGTGCTGCCGAGCTGAGTTTTGGGGTCAAAGCCCCGGCACAGGCACGTCCTGCTGCGAGTGGATCCTGCCCCGACAAAGGTTCCACGGGAGACACCGTTCCCTAACCCAGCCAGCTTTCCTCTAACAGTCCCAGCCAGGCATCTCTGTGGGACACACGAAAGCAAAGCCTGAGGTGCCCTCTGCTGGTTCCCAAACGACTGAAGAGAAACGTTAAAAGTGAAGATTTTTAGGCCTGGGAAAGACAAACCCAACCCCAAACTCAAACCCACACCCCCTCCTGCCAGTTTCCCAGTGGTCCCTCGTTCCGTGTGTAAGGACAGAAAACCCTCTCAGATGTTTAAGCACAGGACTCTCTCCACATCAGACTAAACATTTTAAAAAACCCCATAACATTAGAGTTTACATTGTTATACTTAATATTAATTACTCCCCAATTGTCCCAAATCTCTCTCAGTAGTACCCACTTTATTTTCTTCTTGTTTCCTCTCCATAAAGATTTAATTTTCTGGATGTCTTCTGACAGGAAAGATCCCATCTGCTTGTCCATCCACGCACTGAGACCTGCAGCAGCCACACAAGCCGGACACACACCCAGAGTAAGTTGTCTGTACAATTTTATTTACCACCTGCAGTTACATTTACAAACTGTTCCATACAAGTAAAGCAGTTTTCCAAGTGAACTCAAACAGAGCTACAAAAATTATTCTCTTCTCTATACACGGCACCAGCTTCAGAAATTTATGTCTATACACAACTGCTGATTATGTTTAACAAAAATTCACTATTTTTTGGCTCTGAGGATCTCCACAAAGGCAACTTGATAGTTTTATCCCATTGCAATCACGACACTGAATTTCTTGTTCTTGTTTTCCTTCCCTCTCCTTTCATCTGAAGCTTTGCATGGCTTTGTTTTGGAATTCTAACAAAGACAAAGCTACCACAAACCAGCAGTTTTAGTAACAGAGGATAAATAAGCTGAGCAAAACCATCCAGCAACATTTCAAGCAATGTTTCACTTTAGATGTGCCTGCTCATCAGCAGAAATATTGAAATTTTAGCTGGCAATAGGGTTCCAGAAAAGCACAAACAAGTGATTTAACATGAAATGAACTTTACAAACAGTCAACTTACAGAGACAAAACAAGGTCGGAGTGAGGAGCCAGAGCTGCTCAGGGAAGAGAAATGTTTTGAGGAGCCTGAAGGGAGGAAGGGTGAAACTCAAATATTGCTTTGAGAGTAACTTTCAGCTTTAAGCATTTCCAAATGACATGAGCAAAATGTATATATTTAAACTATAACTTCAGCCTTTCTGGATGCAGCTCCCAGCCGCGAGTGAAAGCGTTTCCCCAGGAGAGGGCAGGAGTTCTGTACGCAGGAGCTGCCAGCCCCAAATCCTGGCTGGAATACACAGCAACTCCTGCAGCGAAGCCAAGAGGGCAGAAATTCCCTGTCTCAAACACCAATTTCTTCCTAAGCCTCTTTGCATCACAGTCCCCCAGACATAACCTTAATTACGTCACTCAAACCTTAGTATTGGTTAATTCCTTTAAAGAGAACACTGGAAATCTACGCTGGTCCTGGAGTTCACCAGCCTGGGATAAAATCAAAACACCACAACAATCAATAAAATAACAAAGCTTATTTAACCTTTCTGTTTCAGCCACCTCAGTCCCGCTCTTTATTTTTAAATCCCTCCAAGGCTCACAGCAAGGCAACAGCCTGGGGAAATCAACCCCGTGGGAGCTCAGAATTGCTGTGTGACCCTGTGCTCATTCTAGAATGGCCCAAACCAGGCGAACAGCAGCGTCACTTTGAACGTTAAGAGCAGCCAGACTCAGTAGCTGGAGCTGTCTGCTATCAAACACTGCATCCTCGGTATTCCATGGACAGCTCCAAGCGATTCCCCAGCAGGAAGCTCCCAGCACTCCCATGATATGAAGGAACTGAATGTGAAAAGCTGAAGGAGTCCAGCAAGGCGAAGGCACACACACAGTCACCCCAGCTGGGTAACGGGGTTGCATAGATACACCACGATCTTGGTTACACTGTTCAGAAGCAGCCAGGGAAGAAAACGCAGGGAAAAGTCTCCTTCCTAGCATTTTTAATTAATAATTTGAAGGGATTGTAGCCACACTACAGCTGTCAGTACGTGGTTTTTAAACACCTTCCAACTCCTCCTGCTTACAGGAGGAACACTCAAGGTGTTTTCATTTATTTTTAACCCCACTTTCTTTCTAACAAGTGAAAAGTTCCCATTTTAAACTCACGGTTTTGGCTCAGCTGCCAGCGTGAGAGAGAATCCCACAACATTTCAGGTTGTTTTGTCTATTTTCCTTATTTTTACAATAACCTTGATTACTTCAGTACATAACATCCTGCTCAACCCTCGAGCGAGCTGGGTAACACATTCAAAATAGTCTGAAACTGCTCTGAAATGTTTCATCATTTTTGCACGTTTTCACTGAAAAAATCCTGCTTGAATAAAACAGTGAGTATTTTTTTTTTTCCTTAAACAATTCCCTAACACTGGAAACCCCACGTGGCCCTGAGCACCAGGCAATGAAGAACCAATTCCAAGCCTGGTGCTCCACGCCTCCCCTCACCCCTACAAAGACAAGACATAAAAATGAGCCCAAAAAACTCAGGAAGAGAATTTGAACATCACTGTTTTATCACAACACATCACAAGTGGTCTCAGCTACGAACTTCTACAACCATTTTTTACTTTACAACTGCAACAAGAGTTTGAAGCTACTGAGAGCAGCCAGACTCTCTTACTATGCAGAAATAGAAAGGGATTGCTCAAATTAGCTCCTCCATACATCAGGAATATTACAAATCGTGGGGTTTTATCTGCAGAGAGCAACAGACCTGGCAAAGAGTCCAAAAATATATTTTATCCCTCCTTTGCTAAAGTGATGCCACAAGTCCTCAGTTATATGAAATCACCTTTTGGTAACTGATTTTTGAACTAAACTGCTAATTTCAGCACATTTGTCCTAACTTTTAAAGACTAAAAAACTCAAAGTCCACTTATTTGTTTCAACAAGTGCATTTTCCAGGAGGTCCACGCTGTCCATCCCCGCGTGTTCCAGGAGTTTGGCTCCGTAGGAAAATTATCTACAACAATCATCTGAACTGATACATCAGTTCTCCGACCAGAAACAGTTCTCATAATTTAAAAAAATCACTTCATAATTTAAAATATATCTCATTGACACTCTGCTTTGCTTGGTACCACCATTAGTAGCTGACTTAGAACATCAACTCGAATTCGTGAAAAAAGCTTGCAAAAAATAGATCAACTTCCAAATGTACAGAAAAGGACATTAGAGCTGGTATTTTTGGGTCACTGAATGTATTTTAGAAAGAGTAGCAAGCTGGGAGTGAAGTACCCTAGATTACAAATATTCAAACACCTAAGCTGGACTGTTTTACACCTCGAGTGCAGTGCAGGGTTAGTTCCAGACAGGGAATTTGGAAGCAGGTCCAAAGAGCTGCAGCTCTGTCCAGTTAGACTTGATCACGTAGGCGGGCCAGTCTCTGTGACAGCTCATCCTGCACAGTGGGAAAACAGAGGGAAATCACCCATCAGGAACAGGAAAGGCAACTTCTGCCACCTCATGCCCAGCTGAGGTGAAATTCTCCCATGGCTTAACACGATTTGCTTAAGACCTCAAGCACGGCTGTGAGAGGAGTTTCAGGACACAAAGTTAAGTAGACAAAGGGTTGGGGGTTTGTGGGTTTTTTTCAAAGAACGTGGAATATTTGATAGGACGAGGGGGCTGAAATCCTTCCCTGTGAGGGTGGGGAGGGCCTGGCACAGGTTCCCAGAGAAGCTGTGGCTGCCCCTGGATCTCTGGAAGTGTCCAAGGCCAGGTTGGATGGGGCTTGGAGCACCCTGGGACAGTGGGAGGAGTCCCTGCCATGGCAGAGGCAGCACTGGATGGGCTTTAAGGTCCCTTCCCCTTAACAGCTGTATTATTAAAATTACTTTGATAGCGCAACTTCTCACCACACAGTTTCCTTGGGACAGCTGGAACAGAATTTACCAATTTAGCATTTTGTTTTGACTGAGTGAAGCATCAATTCCCACATCCCGTTTCTCCAGGAAACACTGACCTCAGTGAAATCCAACATTTACCTGTTCTGCTGAGGCAACGCTTGTACCAACAGAACCCGTCTGTCCTTGAGGTAGTTCCATGTTCAGATCAAGGCTAACGGGAGAAAAGAGAGCAAAAACCGAGTGAGGCACATGTGGATAAAGGGGGAAGCACAATAACTGACAGCAGGGGAATAATGAGACAGCATCCCCTGAATGCTGCACTCCAGAGTTACACAAGCTGCTGAGTAATTTTGACTCACTACCAAGACAAGTCATCTATGTCCAGAGGTGAAATGAAAATGGTGTTTTTTCTCTGCTTCCAAGAGACAGACTTATAAAACAAGGGTATCTGACCTTAGATATAACCAGGAAGGGTTGCGGGAACCAAGGTTTATTCAAGAAATAGAAATTTCACCTACCCTGCTTCATCTGCCATTTCCTGCAGGAGCATGTCCACTTGGTTCTAAAGGCAAACAAAATGGATTGTTGCATTTGCAGTTTCTGACAACCTCTTCTGTTAGATTTTCAGAGAACAGGAATTATTTTAACAAAACTGATTTAAAGGTAAATGCCTTTGGCAGAACAGATTCGTGCTTAACCACTGGAAGGTATGAACTCAAAAATAATGAGCAGAGGTGCTCAGCAGTTAAAATTACATTAATTGAACTCTGGCTTGTGAATAATGCTTCTAAAGAATTCAACTTAACTGTAAAAAACCCCCAATCATATACCTGAGTGTTTCAAGTGCTGACAACGAACAGTTTAGATAGATAATTTAAGATGACCTTGTTAAAATATATTTTATTATTCTTACCTGTGGCGTTGTTAACGTCGTAGTGTTGCTCATTGTGTCTTCCATCTGTTGTGTCTGAACATCCAGTGTCTCAAACTGATGCTCAAATTTGTCCATTAGTGCAGATATCTATGAAAAATATGAATCAAATTACTTATCTTCAGATAACAGAACAAAATACACCTCAACTGGAAAACTCTCGATTGAATTTCCCACTTTAAAACTTGTGTCTGTGTGATGTCAGCTCCAAGAAAATCGAGTCTATTTACCTTTTCCAAGTTCATGCTCTTCAATGTGGCATCCATAGACTTCACCACTCCTGCCATCGACTTCGTTACCTGAAACGAGGGGAAGGAAATTATTACAGGGAAAAATGAGGAGTTCAGGAACAAATCCTTCCCTGTGAGGGTGGGGAGGCCCTGGCACAGGGTGCCCAGAGAAGCTGTGGCTGCCCCTGGATCCCTGGCAGTGTCCAAGGCCAGGCTGGACAGGGCTTGGAGCAGCCTGGGATAGTGGGAGGTGGCCCTGCCCATGGCAGGGGGTGGAAGAGGAGGAGTTTTAAGGTCCCTTCCAACCCAAATTATTCTGGGATTCTGTGATTCCTTACCCAGCTCTCTTATCTCTGTCCACGCAGCTTTGACAGTACCAAATTGGAGGGGACACACTATTGCCATCTGGAATGTTGTATTTTAAATAGCTCCTACCATTCCAAGCTCTAGAAATTAACTCAGCCACTTGAAATACACATTTTGACGCAAAATTCACTAAAAATCAGCTTTATATGGCAATCAGTTCTGTAGATGTGAGACCTGTTGTGTTAAGGGATGCATCTGGTCCACAGGTCACAATAAACTATCAAGATGAAGCAAGTAAAAAAGTTAGATCAGTTTACCTGTAACAACCACCTGAGCTAAAAAAGATCTCTGGAATCCCAGCTCCTACCTCATGACTTTATGTATTCTGAAGGGGAGAAGCATCTTTGTGAAATAACCCAAAGAGCAGCTGCCAGAGGAATCCCAGCACTCAATTCACTCTTGGCTGCATCTCAAACCGAAAGTGAAAGCTCCCAGCTCATTCCAGCTGGGATGAAGTCACTCCAGAGACGATGAGAGGGCTCCTCCTGGCCCCTGCAGGACGGGGAGGGCCTCACCTTGCCCATGGTGACGGCGGTCTGGACCCTGGCAGCCACGGCGTCCACGCGGGCGCTCATGCGCAGGAAGTTGATGGCCTGGTTCTTCTGGCGGATGGCGTTCTCCGCGTGGATCCGCGCCACTTCCATGTTCCCCTTCTGAATGGCCTTGGGGAAGAGGGGAAGACAAAAGGAAAAGGCTTTTACCCTTCCTTCTCTTGTAAATAGGATTTCTGCATAGTCTGTTTTGGTTTTGAAAGGATTAATTAGTCACTATATCCTTTTCTATTAAAAAAGAAAACAAACCCCTCCCTCCTCTCACAACAGATCCCGAACATTTCCAGGATGAGAACTCCTAACTTTTTTCCAAGGAAGACATCTAGAATGCACTTCAAATAGGCAGTTTTGCAGAGCTACAGTGACATAATTTTCTGTTCCTGGAAATATTTTCGGTCTCAAGACACAAACACAGGCACAGGTGGTACGGCTGTATCTCATGGGCAAAAATAAAGTCAAATCAACTCAGTCTCTCTCTTCACTGCTTCAAGGACTCCGAAGCTGTTTTGAAGTTCCTCTCCAGAAGCCCTTGTAACACAAGCTGATAAACATGAAGTGGTTTTAACTCTGAGGACAATAGTCTCTACCAGAGCACATACGAGATAATCATCTCGGGAAGCAAACGCCAAGAGCCATCCAGGAGGATACACAAAGATTTATCCTCACGTTTATTAATCTGCACAGGAAGATTTACAGCCCCATATTTTAAATCACAAACATTGACCACACGATTATTAGCATGCACACCAGGGAAATGATAAAACACCAGATGTCTTCCTGCTCTAACAGGCAAGCAACAGATCTAAAACGCTTGGTTCAGACTTACCTTCTTGATTTTAGCTTTCTCAGCCTTTTCTTCTTTGTCGCATTTTTTGGAGTTCCTGTTGAGCTCCTTTGCAGCAAACTTCAAGTTAAACAGGTGTTCTGCAGTGCAAGTTAAGGGACCAAACCTATTCAGAGTGATAAATCCAAGCACCAAACACCCCCCAAGAGGAACTGAGAGTGGTTCTCTGCTGGTTACTCTCACTCCCACATCCAGAGCCTGCAACTCTCACTGAAGTGATGTGGTTTCCTGACCTGTCTGGAACCTCCCCATCCAAAAAAAGCCCAAAGCCACTGAGGAACACAACAAATGAACAGCATAAAAGCAACCTGGCTCAGCTGGCTGTGGCCAGCTACAACCCAGCAGGATCTTGGATTTAAATTGCTCATCCAGCTCCTTCCCAGCTCTGGGTCATGTGAGTGATCCCGGGCTCCTCAACAGCTCCGTCATCTGACTTTTGGGCAGAGAGTACTTCAGTCGGGGAAAGAAACTTTTAAAAAACTAAAGTTCAAGTCCTGCTTAAGCTGAAAGCTCTACGGAAACAGTAAGACAAGCCTTCAGAGTGACTTGGAACATCTGCACTAAGCTATTACTGACAGGGAATAGAGCATGTGCTGTAAAAATAACAATCAAAAACATTCTCTTAAAGCACTGTTAATGAAAGCTTCCAAATAACATCAGTCTTTCTCAAACAACGTGAAAGTAAAAAGCTTTGTAAGCTTCTTTCCTGCCACCTGTGATATCCCAAGAGGAAGATGCAGCAGGTACTAAGATGATTAACAACTAAGTGGAAGCACAATGCTAAACATTACAAGTACTTGAGGTTTCTTCAATATTTCAAGCACATAAATTATTCCAGCGCTGTTTCCTGCTTTAAAGTCCAGCCATGCCTCTTACTCTTAGCAACCTGGAGACATTAGGAATGTCTTTGTTACCCTATAAACATCACAAGCAGGCTACAAACAGGTAACAGGTGTGACTTTGCATCTAGGATATCTATTAAGGTAGGTACCAGTACCAGAGCAGTTTATTTTGAAATAACTTCCTCAGTTACTCAGCTGGGGAATTTACCTGACATTAAACCAGCTCACCCATCCCTGAGGAGCACATTCCTGCTCCTCCCTTCAAGTGTCTTTCTCAACGTGCCACAACCCAAGTGGAACCCCACTTCCACCTCGGTTTGTGACTCACAGTCAGCTGCTCCAGCAATCCCGCCAGTCCCTGCCAGGGCAACCAGCAACGCCAGCACTGCCTGCACATTCCAACCACACTGAGACCGCTGGAATCCACACTCAGACCTCTGGAATCTCTAAGTTTTCTGCCCCTGTGCGTTAAGATGGTTTTATACGGTGAGAAAGTTTCAGTCAGCCCACACAGGGCTCGGTGTGTAAATTCTTCCCCAGAGCAGGAAGCACAGCTGACGTGGTGGTGGCTGTTTGGGGACAGCCCTGCTGACATCACTCCAGTCTAGACACATGTATACACAGTCTATACACAAGCTACACAACTTGCACTATTTTTAGTATAAATTGTGTTTTCTGCTTCAGGAACTGGGCTGTCCTTCCATCCACCACAGCCCTGCCTCCTCCGCCTTGTTCCCAGCCAAGGCTGCCTGATCACGCCTTGGGAAGAGACACCGAACTTCCCACTCACTTCCCTGTCCCTTCAGGGCGGTGAAACCACAGAATCACGGAATAACTGAGGTTAGATGGGACCTCTGGAGATCACCCAGTCCAATCCCCTTGCCCTGGCAGGGTCACCTGGAGCAATGACACAGGAACGTGTCCAGGTGGGTCTGGGATGTCCCCAAGGCAGGGTCACCTGGAGCAGTGACACAGGAACGTGTCCGGGTGGGTTTGGGATGTCCCCAAGGCAGGGTCACCCTTTGGAGCACTGACACAAGAACGTGTCCAGGTGGGTTTGGGACGTCTCCGGACAGGGAGACTCCACACCCCCCGGGACAGCTGTCCCAGCGCTCTGTCCCCTCCACGGAAAGAAGTTCTTCCTCGTGTTGAGGTGGAACTTCTTTGTTTTTCGTTTATGGCCATTGTTCCTCATCCTGGCGCTGGGCACCACTAACAGAGCCTGGCACCATCCTCTGACACGCCCTGGAGATATTGGTATGGAACATGAGATCCCTTCTCGTCTTTAGAAGAGAATTCCGAGATTCAGAGAGCTCAGCTCCTGCCAGGGTCACACCCAGCCCCTTTTTCTGCTGCCCCTCGGGCCCCGCGCCCCATGAGGGGCTGGATCGCCTCCTCCCTCCCCGCGCCCCGGGGGCTCCTCGGGGGCTCCTCCCGGCGGGGAGGCCTCGCTCGCCACCGCCACTGCCACCTCCCCCGGCCCGGCCCGGCCCGTCCCCGGCGGCTCCCGTCCCGGCCCGGCCCGTCCCGCCCGAGGATACTCTCCATGTTGGACATGCTGGCGGCCGCGGGGGGAGNCCGTAGTCTGGGGTGTTCCGAACAGGAGCAGTCTGGCCTTGGACGCGTCCAGGGATGGGGGAATTACAGTTTCTCTGCGAAATCTACTCCAGGGCCTCACCACCCTCACAGGGAAGAATTCCTTCCTAATATCCAGTCTAAATCACAGAATATCATGAGTTGAGAGGCATCCACAAAGATCATCACTCCAGCTCCTGCCCTGCACAGACACCCCAGCAATCCCACCCTGGGCATCCCTGGGAGCGGTGTCCAAACGCTCCTGGAGCTCTGGCAGCCTTGGGGCTGTGCCCATTCCCTGGGAGCCCTTTCAGTGCCCGACACCCTCTGGGGGAAGAATCTTTCCTGATCTCCAGCCTGACCCTGCCTTGACACAGTTCCGGCCGTTTCCTGGGTCCTGTCCCTGTCACACAGAGATCAGTGTCCATCCCTCCACTTTCCTCGTGGGGAAGTTGTAACTGCGGCAGTCTCCCCTCAGTCTCCTCCAGCTGAACAGACTGAACGCCCTCAGCTGCTCCTCAAGACTCTTCACCATCTTCGTGTCCCTCCTTTGGACACTCTCTCCCCTCCTTCAGTTTGGATCCATCCCCCACTTGTCCTGGCACTCCAGGCCCTTGTAAATAAATAGCGTCTCTTCATCTTTCTCATCAGCTCCTTCAGGTACTGAAAAGCCACAACTGGGTCACCCCAAAGCTTCTCCACAGTGGACACTCCCAGATCTCCTGGTTTTTCCCCTGAGCAGAGCTGCTCCATCCCCTGTAATCATTTGTGGCCTCCTCTGGACTGGCTCCAGCAGCTCCACATCTTTCTGGATCCCAGGGCTGGAGCGGCTCTGCAGGGCACAATCCCCAATTCCTGCTGCCCACGCTGGGGATTAGCCCAAGAGTTGGGGGGTTCTGGGCTGGGGCATGTCCAGCCTCTCGCCCACCAGGATCTGTATTTAATGATATTTGGGCATCTCAGACAAAACCTGGCAAAGGAGTGATGCATCTGAGCTGGCAGTTCCTCCCAGGTGGAATGCCTGTAGGAGTTGTGGATACGGTAATAATGCAGGAGTGCTCGTGGCAAATGAACTGCAAAGAGCGTGGCAGAAGACACTTGAGCAAAGCCAGTGACTAATTATTCTTGCTGGTGTCTCAGGAGTCTGAATTTATAGCAATAAAGATCGCTGAGTCCTGGCTGTGAAAGGTTTGAAACCCAACTGGTGACACCACAGCAGTGACAGGATGCGTGTGTGGAACGGGAGAGGTCTGCAGGAAGGACCTTTTTATCCAGGGGATGGGCAAAGATGAGATTTTCTGGTTCTGATAACTCTCAGTGTCACCAGTTCACGGAAGCGTTACTGTCTGTGGTTTTAAACCAAACCTCTGGAGGGCTGTAGGAGAGATTTAACATATTTAACAGTTCTCTATTTAAAAGAGTCTGTTCCTGCTTGGACAACCCTCCTGTGTTCAGCCTCCTGGAAGCTTGAACAGTAATTCTCATGAGTAATAGTTCTCTAAATGAATAAGGTTTTCCAGGGTCAGAAGCAGACACTAGATCATTGAATATCCACCTTTTTTTTCTCTAATATTCCTGGAACTCTCTCTTTAGGGCACGATTTGGAGGTGGCGGCGATATTAGGTAGGAAGTATGAGAGTGATCATCTGCTCTGAAAAAAATGATTCATTTCAGTGCTGTCAAAGAGAAGTGAACCTGACCTAATTATCCACAACAGCGTTAGAGAACAAAGCAGCAAAACCTGCTCATAAACAGGAGCGTGTCATGTTCCACCTCAATTAAACCTGGAGCAGCATCAATCAGCGTCACACAGGTGACACAGGAGGGAGCACGCTGGGCTGCAGCTTCTTCAGAGCTGCTCGGGACATCAGCTCACAAACTCCAACTGAATCCCTCTTTCCTTTTCACTGCCGAGGAAATATCCTGGTGTTACACCTTAAAAAGCTACCTGAGTTAAAAAAGAAATACAGTTTTCATTATTTAAAAAACCCCCAAATTTGGAAGAAACACATTANCCCGACAATTATCACTGAATTTTCATTATTAAAAAAAACCCCAAATTTGGAAGAAACACAT
>VYZT01011154.1:0-57158 GCA_013400735.1 Pomatostomus ruficeps
AGGCACTTTCCTTCCAAAAGACATAAGGCAGATATGGATGAATCCTGTACTACAAGAACTGAGAAAGCAAATAGCTTGTATGGCCAGATATCAAGCAACGTATGGGGCAAATTGGTCACGCATGAGGAAATCCCTCAAAACTAACGCAGTTCTCAGATTTATTCCAATAGTAAATTTTGGCCCCTGGTATTTTTAGCTCTCTGCTGTTTGCTGTTCTAGCAACAATGTGCCTGTAGTTCTGGCAGCAATTCATACTGCAAATACTCCCTGCATTAAGAATCCTGTCACAATTACTGAGCACAGTGGAAACATCATGCCTAATGCTGTATTGTTACACTCAGTTGTGCCTCTCTCGCTGTTGGTATGGAGTGGGTACATAGCGCACAGACACACTATCTTCTTAAAGAGAAAATGCAAACCCCGTGCATTTCACACACTCTGGAAAGCCTAGCAAAACCTAGTGCATGAGGTTAGGGCATTTCTTTGATCTGACCATGCAATCAGCAGGTCTGACATGTCTGAACCAGTGTTGTCTCCTGCCTTAAGGAGGCAGATTGGTCCTGTACTCCACAGCCCCTGGCTCTGAGCTTGTCAGCACCACCCTGTCTTTCCTCTTCTACTTCCCTTCTTCCATCCAAACCAGCTCAGGGGATTAAAGGATGAAATCTCTCAGAGGTGTCATGCAAAGGGGACATGTACACTGTTAAAATACTTTTGAGCTAAATAAATAAATATGTACTGTCAGCAGTGGATTTTTAATTTTTCTTTCCCTCACAAGTATTATCAGAGTCACTCTCTGGTACGTAAGTAGTCTACTAGAAGGAGCCTGCTAAAGCCACTGCCTTTGGGAGAAGAAGGTACTTAGCAGCACCCAACTGGAGCAAAGCTGAGGCCTGCCCTCAGCTCTATGGCCTCCACCTTGCATATCTGCCCATACAGTTCAGTGTATGACTTCCTCTCCCCTGGTTTGTGAGAGAAAACTAACTCCTCTTCCTTTACTATTAGGCCTTTCACATAGTTCTCTGCACTCTAGTCCATTCCTATGGGGCTTCATAAGAGAAAAATACATGACCTCTTGCTACTGCAATAAATCCTTCTCAGCAGGTCTGACTTTACCCTTTTAAAGCGCCTCTATCTGATCATGTCATCAAGCCTCTTCCTTATCAGTCTGTTTCATACAACATCTCACCGCTTCCCAGCCTCACTTCTGCACCCAGCCACTCAGAGTCTTCCTTTCCTCTTTTGAGTTGTGCCAATGACCGGGAAGGGAAGCTGGCAAGTGAGCATGCAACCACCACAAAGCAGGAAGAAAGCAACAATGGAGATGAAATCCACCCATCCAGCTAAGTTACAAAACCATATTGTTAACCATCCTGCCTCCCTGACCCCATTTAAGTTCCCTTATGAGGAAAGAACAAACTGTTTCCATCCCTGGTGGGGAAGGAAGACAGAGATATCATTGTTGTTCTGACACCTGCGAAGTACTCACATATAATGCAAGAAGTATTAATAAAAGATCCTAGGCAGGCAGATTAGGACATTCTTCAAAAATTGTTTCACTGTAAGAGAATGATATGCCATCAATGAGCTCTGATCAGGGGCACAAGAGTAGTTAGATGGGCTGAAGGAAGAAGCATGTAATTCATACTTAAAAGTTTCACTGCCAGCAGTGAGAGCTTCGCTCCTTCCATTCATCCAGTCATCCGACTTATTTCTTAAAATTTCATGCAATGAAGAAGGCTTGCATGCTTGTGCTAGCTTGTGACACCCTAAAAAACAAAACTGCAAAGCCTCTTCTGACATGCCAGCCTGTGAGAGCACTGACATGTGAGAAAGTGTTCAGTCTATAGATGCTCTTTCTGAGTTTCTATGCAGATTTCACTCACTATCTTTGAGAATTTAAACAGATAATGTCTGGCAGTTCAATTCAGGCATCCAGCCCTTTTTTGCCTTTTTTTTTGTGTGTGTGTGTGCGGGTGATGATGATAATTTTAAGTTTTTGTTTGGTATTTTTATCAATTAGCAAACAAACTTGGGATCTGTAGTCAGAGCTAAAGAAGTTCAATGGATCTGTGTTGAGGTCTCTGAGCCTGCATGTTAGGACAGAAGTAGAAGATAATGAACCAGTTTATTTATAATCCAGATACTGCACAATGGAGGTAATGCTTAAAAGACAATAATGAAACCACACAATGCATCCATTTTCATTTTTGTATGTGCAGAAACCTACAAATTTTAAACAGAAGATATTGCATCTGTAAGGTAACTAAAGGCTTCCAACAGGGCGTTTTTCTTCCTAGTTACCTTTTATGAAACCCTGATCAGGAGTCCTGTCAACCAGTCAACCAGTCCCAGAAAATACCTCCAAGAGATCCACCACAAACAGAAAAAAAAAAAAAAGAAAAGAAAAAAAAGAATCTATTTTCACTACCCAGTAGAAAACACTATGTAAATGTGAACAATACACAGTAAACAGTGCTAGGTATAACAGATGTTTTAAAAAAATCTTCTATTTATAGCACTACTGGCAAGGGATTCTGGTGTCTTGTTTTTTATATAAAGCTGACAGTATTATTTTTGACTGTAATTTCAAATATGAATCTTAAACAAAGTCAAATGGGGACTGTGGATAAAAAGCAACAACAGAATTTTCTAGGGGTTTGACTTGTGTATTTTCAAGTGCTCTACACTTTCCTAAGTGATATTAAACTCAACTATGAGAAATTCAGAGGTTCTGAACCCATACTTTTTATGGAAAATTTATTCATTTGCTCCTTTTAATAATATTCTCCTGTTGAGAACACACAATGTATATTGTTTTGGTAAGCAGAACTGCCACTTTTTGGCTGCAGATAATCCTAGAAGTTTACAGTGTTTTGCTTTCTTTCATACACACATTCTTTTCTTACATACTGGGGGGCAGAAGAGGATCCTGAAGTATAATCTCCTTTTACAGCTACTTACATCTACATGATATCAGATATTTTTATAGAGTCTGCCCTTCACCTTCTCTTCTCTATTAGATCTCACAGAAAATTGTCAAGTAACGTATTTCAAGCTATTTATCAGTTTTGGCCCTTGTATAAACATGATGGTTACAGGCCAATTGTGCACGCTCATGGTATATTTTGTTGATGAAAAAACAAGTTACTCTATTGTCCATCACTAGGTGACTCTTCTTAACACTTCCGTTAGGTACAGAGAAATATTCTTCTAGGATGAAAAAGAAAAGAGATTTATTTAAAGCTATCCTTAGTATTAGAAAGAAAGCATCAAAGCTGACTAATTTAAATAGCATCTATCAACTATCTTTCCTCTTACTGACTCACAAAAATAAGAGCCTCCAGGCTGTTCTAAACCTAGTTCTAAAGCTGTTACTTTGCCAATATTTTCCTTACTCTGCTAGCCGGCCCACAGTACTATTGAGTTTGAATCTGTTTTTTCATGGTGTTCCCAGGAACTGAGCAAAAGGGCTTATGCCAATCTGTCTTTTCCCGATCTCTCTTTCCAGGCAGGCTGGCCAACAACACAGAAGAGATGGCACCAGGTCTTCATGTTTGTGCCCACACAGCCAGGACAATCAGTGAGCTTTAGGGTCTGCTTTAGTTTTCAGAGCTTTGCTGGCATTCCTGTAAGTGAAATTACTCTGCCTAATTCATACATCTATCATGTGTGATGCTTAAAGTTTAAAAATGTGTTCATTTACTAAACTGACAGTCATGTAAATGGCTTCCAAAGAGACACACAAAAAAAAAAAATAAAAAAGAAACTGCACAGCTATTTTGGTGCTTCATCTTTGTTCACAGTTTGCAAATAAAAGTCTAGACTAGTTGCTACTATAAAAGCAAACAGATTGTTCAGTAAATATTTTATTTTCCACTTCCTTTTTATCAGTGCATATTATTGATTGCTAAGTAGTATCAGTTGTGTTGGCACAAATATTACCTATTGGTGAAGCACTTAGTCTTGACAGCATTATCTTTTTTTTCGCTCTCTTTCCTATTTTTTTCTCTCCACTTAAGCAGCTTTTCTCCTCTGAAGATCACCAGATAGCAATCCACACATAAGCACAGTCAAAAGATGCCCTAGATAAAAGATTTGGGTTATGATTCACAATATGTGCAATGAATATACTATTCAGAACATTCTTCACCAAGACCATTGTATTGCATATTCATTTGCAACACAGGTATGTGATGAATATGACGATTATCAGAATCATACTGAAACAAAAAAAACCTACAAAAAAATTAACATCAAAGTTGGAAAATTCAGACTTGTGAATATATTGGTTTGTTGGGTGCTGCTCCAGAAAGGCTAAGAAAAGATCCAGAGAAGTACAATACTCATTACTGAACTTCACTCATAAAACCGTGGCACTGTATTATTAACAATCTTTCCAGGGCCAGAGGAGTTAGACCACAACACAGCACTGAGGAGGTCTAGGTCTGGGTCTGAAAGCAAGCTGGGAAAGAAACAGTACTACTTAAATGAAAGACAGCCAGCATGGCTCATACAAAAAGGGCAGCAACCAAGAGGGACACAGGCAGGCCAGACATATTTTTAACAGCTGAATCATAAAACACGTAAGATGTGAACAAATAAATCTTCTGGTCATGGTCAGATTGACTCCAATGTCCATTCAGCTTTAATATGGTTTGTAGTGGAGCACAGCAAGCTACAGGTACTGCTTCAGTGTCCCTGGCACACAAGTCAAACTACTGACAGGAAGAGCAGTAAGCAGGTAATTACTTATTATTATTTTATTCACATGTACAAAGGGTTTGCCAGTTCAATGCAGGAGAAGAAATGTAATGGTGACATTTCAGCCAGGCACTCTAAGTAAGGGTTAATCTGAGTTTGCATTCAGTCACATAAACTTATTAAAATATAGTACACGATTACTAAAGTGTTTATTGAGTCTGCATTAGAACTGCAGGAATTATTTATGTAAGAAATAGAAGTCTTGTAGATCTAGACTATAAAGTACCAATTGGGTAAGAGAATTTCATATTTAAATTAAAGATTGCAAGTAAAATTTTGGACTTTCTTTTTCATTACAAAAGCAAAGCAACATCTTTGCTCCGCAAATAAATTCTTATAAATCGAGAATAAGTCCAAGTGATTCCATAAATCACCTTGGGATGACATGCTGTAGCAATAACCAGAAACAAAGACAATGTCACAGAGACAGAAAAGTCACTACAGTCTTTTTCTTAACTCATGAGCAGAATTTTAACAAGGAGATTGTACAATTCATCAGCATCTCTTTCTTGACTACAGACAGCTGATCAGGTCTGTGGTATGGTTTTTTAGGGCTTTATGATTATTACTATTATACAATTACACTGTGATATGAAACAATGATGTTTTCAAAACCTAATAACAAGGATCTAAAACATATGTTGATGAAGATGTACTAGTGTGGCTTCAACATTTAATTACTGACACTTCATTAAAATATACCAACAGTCCAAAGAGGGGTATGTTAATGCCATAGCTTGATGGCTAGAAGTACAACCTCAAAACCAAGGATTTTCAAACTAGACTAATCATGGAAGTTAATGATTTCCCAAAATTTTATTAGAATCATGTCTCAAAGAATACACAGCTCATTGTCCCTTTCCCTTTTAAAAGCATCTAGATTTCACAACGTTAGCCATGGCTCCTGCATGTATAAGCAAAAACTCAAAAAGTAAGGTAAGAAGTAAATAATATTCAGAAAACTTTGAGGACAGTTTAGACAGTAAAATTGTGATGAAAACAAAAATATTTAGGTCTTAGAGTTTTTTTAAGAGAAGCCATGCTTTGGTATTCAGCATAGAGTAGATTGAGGAATGGCACAATAATTATGAAACTATTACATTAAATCCTAATACAAGATTTTTGTACCATTTTAGTAGACATTAGTAGGCCATGATTGAAAAAAACATAACAAATACAGATATTTCAGAGCAAAAAAAAAAGTCAAGTTGGAATGTTCCAATCCCCTATAATGGGCAGAAGCAACTTTCACTAGACCAATTTGCTTACATCCCCATCCTACCTGGCCTTGGACACTTCCAAGGATGGGGCATCCACAACCTCTATGTTCCAGCGCATCACCACCCTCACAGGGAAGAATTTCTTCCTCATACCTAATCTAAATCCACCCTCTTTCACTTTAAAGCCATTCCCCCTCATTCTATCACTACATACCCTTGTAAAAAGTCTCTCTCCAGCTCTCTTGCAGGCCCACTTTGGGTACTGAAGGCTGCGATAAGATCACTCCAGAACCTTCTCTTCTCAGGCTGAACAACCTAAACTTTCACTCACTCTTTCCTCAGCCTTTCCTTTCCTATTTAAAAGAGATCAAGTTGTAAAGTTGTGGGAATTGCATCTGAGAAAGAAGTAATGCCAAAAAAATTCCAGACACTAAAAATTTATGTATACCAAACTAAACATTACCAATTATTACACACAAGGTTATGTATCGTGATGAAAGTAAAAGAAATACTTAATAAGAGTGATTCTAAAATGGGAACTTAGAAAGGGACTATGACAGGTATAAAATTTTACAATACTTGATTTCAGAAGAGAAGCCCATTCAAACTCAGATCAACCAAGGCCAACTAATGAAAAGTAAAAATACTAAGCTCTGAAAATACACAATTGTTCAGATGTGTAACATGTATTTTTTATGCTTTTATGTTGTATCTATTTATTAGCTGTATTCCAGTAGAAAAAGGTTTACATAAAAAGCTTTGCAGTGTTTTTTTGATTATGTGAGTTCCTTCAGACCCCCTGCAGCAGCATTAAAATTTAACCATTTCTTGTTACTAATCTAAAGAGAAGTTGGCCTAATTAATATTGGTAATTTATTATAAGTAACATAATATAGATTAGTTAACATGACACTGGCACTGATGTTGGCTCCTTACCTGAAAGAGTTACTCAAAAACTGAACACAATGATTGAATGATAAATAGGATTTTCTAAGACATTTGTTCTGTTTTATTGTTTTTCTGTTGTGAATCACTTCACTTAAAATATGCAAGATGTGTAATGGAAGAACAACTTTACAGGCAAAAATATGACAGGACTGGGGAGAGAGTTGTGATGTACTCTGTAAGACGTGGTGCATGTTCTCAGTATGAGGAACAACTTGGGGACACAACATGATGGAGGAGAGAGGAGGGCACCAAAGGAGAGATGAAGCAGGAGAACTTGCAAAAACTGAACATTAACTAAAGGCACTGTTTGGAGTGACTTCAAAGCAAGTCTATGAGACTGCAGACATTACCATCTGTCACATACTTCTAAAGACTTGAACTCTCAAGGGGCTACTTCCTGCAAGACATGAACATCTTCACAGAAGAGATTAGAGATACATCATGAACTATCTCATCCTGACTATTTATCATGATAAACCCGCCAAGTGCATTAAATTTGCATAAAAGGATGTGGTCACCTTTAATAAGCCACCTATTTCTCGATTTCTCAGTGACAAAAACTGAATTGAAACACATTTGGTAAGAGTGCTGCAACTAATCATTGAGTGGGCAATCTTTCACAGAACTGCCACACTATGATCTAGCTCCAAGATTTTGTAAATGTGCTTTTTCATTCATAGCCTAAGTTTAAGTTGCTAGGTATTACAACATAGTGCATCTCTCTAAATGAATGAGAAATGCCAATTTAAACTTGTAAAACAATAAATCTCTCTTACAATGTCACTTAAAAGGAAAAACCCACAGCACTGGTATTTTGAATGCTAATCAGTGGTGGAATCATCTGTATTCACTGCAGTTCCCTGTACCAGCAATGTAGGTTCTGGGTGAAACTTCAACAAATTTCTTCTTTATTTTCTTTTTTCTTTAAGTTTTTCTGCTGACGTATCTAACATTTTCTTGTGTACTTGTGACAAGACCCAAAGGGAAATCATGAAAGGTATTCAAATCTGTGCAACCTAGTTAACATTTGTTAATAAATAATATATTAGCTTTCCATGAGTTACTACTTCAGTATAGTTTTTTAAACACATCCTAAGCAAGTTTTAAATGGAGCTCATCAAGGTAATACAAGTAAACTAAACTAAGTATGTCATCTTTGCTACAGGTTATTATCCAATCTCGAACTTTCATGTCCAGTCACAAGAAATTTCAAAATGTCCTTTTAAAGACACTGCAGGAAACCCTTTTGCTTTTACTGTTCCCTTTAGGTTAGTAATGTCTTTATGGTATTTAAACATTTCTTGTTCATGGTCACTCAGACTAGTATATTTGCCGGAAAGTCACTTCTGAAAACCTTTCCCTTCCTAAAGGTAACACTATTTACTGTATCCTTCTCCCATTTCCCTGAATCCAAAAGTAAGGTAAAGAATGGAAAATTCTGGTAAAACTCACTAAGGGAAGCATACCTTGAATGCACCTGTTCTCTGAAAATATTCATCCTTTTTCCTTCCTCTTCCCCAAAGTGACATGGTTTCCAGTTAATTCTTTCCAGATGTCATGTTCAGAGTCTTCAGTGAAATCAGCAAGCCACAGACAAAATCCCAAATATATTTTACAAGAGGGTGTCTGTGGGATGGAAGAGGCTTGGCCTCAGCTGAGGGATCACTACCTGGTACTGCACTCCTCTTTCCACCAGCCACTATAAACAGGCCTTACAACCTTCCTTCAAAATGCCTGTAATGCTCCAGGTTCATTAACCTGGATTACAAGATCTACCCCTTCTAGTGACTGGTCCCGGTGAGAAGAGAATAGGATACAGATACTTACTGGTGGCAAACTGGAGCCCTTCCTGTAGCCCTTCTTCCTGCTGGTGCTGAGGATTCCAGACACTGCACCTGCAGCCACCAGGAGCCTGTGGCCGGCAGCACTGCCATACTGCAGGCTGCCCTCTGCCAGCACCTCATTAGCGAGAGCAGCCTACACAATTCTGTAGCTTACAAATCAAATGTACTGGCTGAAGGAGAAGCAAGGCAGAAAGGTGTATTCAGAAAGCATCGAGAGTCTGCAGGCCCAGACATTTCGGCCCCAACATAAGGACTGCCTCATTCAGGCAGAGATGCTGCCTTGGAGGTGCAGGGCTGTCCTGTGCATTCCCACTCGCCTTTCCTTAGCTGACCTCTGAAAAAGCCCAGTAGCTGCACTGCCAGTTGTACATAGGTCAGTCTTTAACTATATATTTACAATCTGCTAGGTACTGTGGTGACACAGCATCTCAGAGGCTGCAACCCCTATCCTGGACCCCGCTCTCTCCACAGTCTTCAGAGGAGCACAGGAGAGTGGAACAGATTTAGCAGAGTTTGTGGAAACAGCCTGGGCTCTGGGTTTAATAACTTCCTTCCCAGTGCAAAGGCAAGCTAATAACCAAACACAGTGTCCTTTGATGAGGGTGTGGGCAGGGGCATATTTGGCAGTGAGAAAACTTCATGCCATCACCTACCACTGAAGATGCTGCAAGGTTGCACCTCAAATGAAGAGCATATAGAAGGGAGATAAATGCAAGGGTGAAGCATTTTCTGCAAGAAGCCATAAGATATCTTTGGGAAGAACTTGGTAAAGTCTGTCACCAAAATAAATAGACAAACTCATGTTCACCACAGTCATTGCCTTCCTTGTAATTCCTCTGCAATTACACGGTGGGGTCCCAGCTTTCCAACCCAAATTACTTCTCCTTGCAACTGTTTGTGTTCTGAGAGCTTTCTTTAATGGATTCATGCTCAAAGAATAAAAGCCAAGCAGCTATACACACTTCAATATTTAAAAGCATAAATAAAAATCTTAATAGATCCCAGATGTTTCATTTCCTCCAGCCCTTGTCAGTGATTGAGTTGGTGCTGATGTAGATGATTTTTTAAGATCAGTGGTCAGTTTGATGCTGAAAAAGGTTTAGATGTCTGGGAATTTCAAATGCAATTCCTAGAAATAAGTAAATCATTAAGTACAACTGTGAATGCAAGCGGCTGTTATTTTGTAAACTTATTTTATGGCCTGAAACGCACCCACAGGCTTTAAATACAACTGAGTGTGAAACAGACAGTAACATTTTGTCAAGATATATAAAACCTTGTAGATAAAATTATTTCAATCTCATTTTCGTAGCAAAAGAACTCAAAGGTTCATACAAATAACAAACTGAAGGAATCCATACTTTATATGATGCTGGTGATATTGATGCTAATGAAGAACTTGCTATTTATTTGAGCAGGGCTCACATTTGCTATCTGCATCCATTTTTCACTTATTAAACCAGCAAGTTATCATTTACCATACCAAGCAAATAAACCACTATACAGAAAGCATATCTACAAAAACAAGCTGCTGGGCTCAGTAACTCAGGTCAGGCTGCCACACACAAGTTTGCAAGTGCAGTGAGCAGCTCAGTTCTCTCGCTCTGATTTTTACTGGGAGAAGTCTTTAGTCTCCTAAATGAAAACAAACGAGGGTGCAGGGGTAGGGGGGAGGTTGAAGCTCATATTTAGCTTGTACAGATCTATGATGTGTGCACGTGACGTCACAAAAATGCTGTAAGTCTGCCAGGTCAGCAGCCACAAACCCTAAATGCTGCCAGTTGCAGGCTGAGCAGACACTAAAAGGCTATGAATTTCATTTTATCCTCTTCCCCCTTCCTGGCAAAGCAGTAGAAGCTAACAGCTGCTGGAGAAAAACATTGGAAAATATTAACTATGAATGTCCAGGATTTGGGTTTGATCAGTGTTAGAATAACCCCAATGACAAATCTTGCAAGATTTGTTTTTTTATTAATATAGCTAACAATGTAGGCTTTGTAGTCCACTTTCAAGGAGTGTCGATAAGCTCAGCTAAATTATGTACTTCGTACAGCCTGCCAGATCTTCCTACTATTCTGCAAATTTATGGGCCATACATTTCTCTCCAGCTAAATTTCTGATTGAGAAAAACTTCACTCTATTTGTTATTTCTTTTGCTACACAATACTCCTTAAAAATGAGTGCTGCTTGTTCTTAAACATGCTTTTTATTATACTTTTCATATTTTGTGAAATTGTAAGTGTAAACATAATATAAGCCCCTGAACATGCAGCTTTATCACAGAGCCAACTATGGACACACTGAAAAGCTAAATATTTCCAGAATAGGCACATTCCACAAAAACAAGTTTTTCTGCACCTTGTTCTAGCACCTTCATATACAGGACCAAATACTCATTTCATTGACTTAAACAAGAAATCTTTGCATGGGATGAGGACCTGCAGTTATAAGACTAAGCTGAAACAAACCTGGGAAGCTTGTGATAGAGAAAAAGAAGACATTTTTTAATTTTTTTTTTTATCACGACAGCACCACTGGCCTACAAATTATGTTATTTGTAATTGTGCATCTGTGTGCCATCAATCTCCAAGGAAGGGAAAGACTGCTGGGCTGAGCTCTCAATTTATATTTCTCAGTTGACTCTTATAATCACACACAGTGTTCTCAACCTTCGTGCAGCTATTCTGGTAACAAAATTTGCACACCAGGAGGGTTTATCCAAGTTCCCATAGTCCTAATAGTTTCATATACTTCCTAATAATAATCTTGAAAATTATATAGGTAATTGTGTTTCTAAAAACTCACCTTCAGCAAAATTGGGAGAGTTCTTTCCTCTCAACAGGAAAAATACTTTAATAAAGTAGCTAGTATATGCCTACAAAAATGATGAGAAAAAATGCTGTTTAAAAAATTCACTCTTTTTTAGATGCTGCCTTTAAATGTGGCATTAAACAAAGCTAAGGAAATTCTGGGATCCACAGGTGATGCAAGGTGCCAAATTAGCATGGAGACAGAGCAGGATCCACTGACAAGGATCCCTTGGTCCTGCCACACCGCAATCCAGATAAGGCATTAATATTCATACTCTTGGCTGCGATTAGAAACCAGGCTGGAGCTCTGTGCAAGGGTGGGCCTAACCCAGCAGAGGTGCAGCGAACTGCTTCACTGCCTTATTGAAATTCAGTCCATCTAATTGATACTGCAGAAGGCTGTAGCATAATGAAACAGAGCAGAGATCACTTCTCAATAGTTTTATCAATCTATGCTCTCCTGCTCCTGACCAATATATAACCCCACACAGGACTTCACTCTTTCCAACTTCAAGCAGTCCTAGGAATTATTTCAGTTTCTATAATATGGTAACCATTACAGTATTTCTATTAGATCACCATTCAGAAATGTATCAAGACTGTGACTACATTCATTTGTATAACACCAAAAATATATTGGTTTTGCTTAAGGTAGCCCAGTTTCTTTCAAAATGACAATTGAATCAGTCTATTTCCCTCAGACTCAGAATAAAATACTTAAAACTACCTCATTTATTTGTGACCAAATACAGGTAACGCCTGTTAAAAAGCAAAATCCATGAGACTCTGGGTAGTTTTGGTACTGTAAATAGTCTCCAAAAGGCAACAGATGTGGGGACGGGGGAGGGGGAAGTTGATTTTGTCTTTTTAATATTCAAAGTGGGTCTGTTCTCACTGGCTAATTAAATCAGTAGAGTGCAAACAATAAAAGAAAAAAATAAGTGTTGCCTTTCTTCCCTAGAACAACCTCCCTGATTCAACTCTACTTATGAAAAGAACTTAATTTATTACCAGACTTTACAATATTCCCTCCCCAAATCTTCATGAAATAAGGTACATATTCCACAGCACCAGTTGCCGTCAAAGGATATGCTTGTCCTGTGGAATTTAAGATAAGATGTTTTTTCCACTATTAAGAAAATATGGGCTTAGAACGAGCTTCTTTGATTGACATGAAACTACTGAAGAATCAAGCTTAAAAAGCAATAGATTTAATAACAATATCAGACGTACAGATCAACCGGCAGAATGCTGCCTTAAATATATTTTCTTGGCAAAGCCAGTAGATTTGCAGGGTGTGCTGAATTACTTGAGAAGTAACAAGATGTGTTAATAACATTCAACAGTCGTCTTCCAAGAACTTAGACTATTACGGTCTTTTCTAGTCAGACAATTCTTTGTAGTGCATAAATACATGCAATATCAATTAAAACATTTTTAGTTATGACATCAAAATGACAATGGCATATGTAGATTCGGGTTTGAATGTATTTTAAATACTACTACCAACTTTCAGCCTTTAGTTAGTTACAACACACAGCACAGTAATGAAAGCATGCTGCAGATACAGACCAGAACTCCACTGTTCTAGCAATGCATAAGAACAGAGAAGGTGGTCCCAGCCCCAAGAACCTTACAGTAAAGTGCACATAGTGAAGACAAGGTAGTATGAGCAGCAGTAACCACCTAATTTATGAGCATAAAGCTCAGCAAAGGATCAATATACCTGTGCATGAAATAAGGCAGATTGCACACCCTGAGTCCTGGGCTGCTACCTCTTCCCACACCATCAAGTTAAATGCACGTTTGGACATGTATGTCTATGTATTATGCTTAAGTGACAGCACTGTGGACATACCTCACAATAAGGCACAATAGAGGGATGCAGACCCTTTGCATCATAAGGGTGTATTCAGCAATAAGGTGGTATTTGGCAACAGAAGGCAACTATTTCAGCCCAGTTGTTGCCTAGTTTAAAGCATCAGAGGCAAGAAAATTGTTATGGGACATAATGCATGAGTTTACCGGCAACTCATCTCAGATGCTCAGGATCATCATGGAAGAAAACATGGACATGCTTGTTTGAAGATCTAACAGGTGACAATCAAGACACTAATGTCAGGTACCATGAGGTCCTGAGCATTAATAGATCCACAGTTCTTTGTCAGCTCCATGCACTACTGGCCCAATTTTAAGTTTACTGGTAATTTCTCAGCAGAACACAACTTCATTGTAGTTAATTAACTATCTACAGCTGAAACACCAATCTATTTAAGCTCAGATTGTACAGCTGTACAGAGTTACATGCTCATTGCCAAATGCCAACTATAACTTGGTTGAAGCTACTGTTTAGCTACCATTTAGAACATAATCAGTATCAAAAAGTACTCTGCACCCTTCAAGCATTCTTTTGGTTAACCAAATTAATGGTCGCAAACAAATAAAATATTTACTCTGTACTGCATCCAAAACCAGTGTTTCTTTATGTAATCTGACTGATGAGCAAACACCACAGCCATGGAGATAATAGCTGCAGGTCAGACTTAACAAAATGATGCCTCAGCTTACGCCATTTAGCAGTAAAATACATACTATAAAGACACAAACAGAAATGAGCCCACTAGCACCTAATTTAACTGTATCTAGAAAACACAGTACAGTAACCCAGCAAAAGGACTTACATTGGTATTTGTATGAAAGGACATTTGCCAAAACCCATTAGCCTCTGGCTTTTACCTGTTAGTTTTCTAAAAGATGCTTGTGTTGCTTCACAAGCCACAAGGTGTCACAGTGGCTCAAGTGGTGGGATTCTTGTCAGTCTACACACGCCGGTTGTGGCTTCAGGTTACATACCAGTGCTAACACTGCTCTGGCTCTGTACGAGGAAGTCTGTGCTACACTCCGTATTTAGAAGTGCAGCCCTTTGGATGCAATCAATCAAGGTGCAACTCAGTTACCTCAGAATGTTTTTTTATACGGGCATTACATAATCTTACAGCACTGCCAGGGAAGAGAAGTACTTGATGCGCTGGCCTCTTGACCAATCTTTTTACTTTGCATTAACCCTGCCAGTGTTAGGAAGTACTGAAAAGAGCTGAGCTAATCATTCATATCAAATAAAAAATTTTATGAATTACACTTTTTTCTACCAAGGGTTTCTAGGAATTAGTAACAATTTATTTGAATGCACTAATTATTCAAATTTAAGACATATTTTTGCTTGTCTTTCATAACAGGCAGTGTGCTGTAACCATGTAATATTCTGCTAAGACTATATGCTGTAGTTGGCCATATATTGTGTGTTACTGTTTTGCATCCTTGACTGGATGAGCACAGATGGAGCTAGAGCTTAAAATGCCAGGAAGCTTAGAAAATTTTTACCATTTTTCTAATGTAACTGCACACTAAGCAGTGTTCCGTTCCATGAAAAAATTATGCACATACATCATATTTACTGACTTGTAATTTTCCCATTGCAACCAGCCATTGTTATTAATTTGCTTTACATTCATACACCAGTCAGTCCTCACTGCAAAGCAATCAGAGATTCTTCTCTGGTGTATTTACTTTCTAAGTATCATGGTTTTATCTGGGAGGTAAACTCAAAACAGGAAACACTGCCTCTCAGCTTAGCCCATATAAAATAAACAAATTCTTTCAAGAGTGGTTAACAAATTGAAATTTGCATTCTGCAATTATTTGTAAGAATAAAACTCCATTGATCAAACATTCACAGAAACGGATAAAAAGCACAAACACAGCCAAAGCAAATTCACTGCTAAACTCAAGTGAATTGTCACGGAAATTTTTCATGTAGTATTTGTTGCACTCGGGTAATGAACGTTTACCCAGTGTGTTGGCTTTTCATGTCCCATTATTCATGCCAACACATTCATTAAAATGGGCCTATGCTATTTAACATAATCAGCAGTATGCATAGGTGTGGCCTTCAAAGAATTATTACCACAGTTTATAGGCACACTGTTCATAAATACAAGCAGAACCCCAGTCAGTGCAAACTGCCAAGCTTCCCAAAAAATGTATGGTAATTTTTACTGTGTAAAATGGATAGATGCACTATATAATTCATAATTGCATCACATTATATGTGAACTTCTAATTGCTACAAATGATACTTCAAATCACATCGACAACATTATTACCTAATTACCCTAAGGGTTAACTGATACTCCAGTGATTAAGTCTAGGTAGAAGTGATAGAGCTATTGTATTGCCTTCATCCACTACAGCAAAAGGTATGGTTGCAAATGCACATCTCAAATCCATATTCTGTCAATGTTTTCAACATCTTGGTATGGAGAAAAAAGGTGGAGAAATGAGTGCCAAAAGGAAGGAGGTTCCTCTTGCAACATGCTGAACAACAAGAATTATTTTCATTTGCTCTAAAGGAACTGTTTTATAGCAGTTCTTTTGCTTTCACATTATTGTGATGCAAAATAGAGTAACATGGTAACATTTTTGCTACTTAAACTGGCTGCAAGAATTATGGAAGCTGGTGAGTGACATTAATCTGAAAAGGCAAGTTACTCTAAGAATATGGGGGAGTAAAACAGAGAGTTGTAGGCCTTTCTCCACTGACAAATGACCCATGCATGAGACTTTTGTAAACTGCAGGAAGAAAAACATAGCATTCTAGGTGTGAGGCATTTCGTATTCCCTTTTTCCACTTATAAAATGCTATCCTGGTTACAAACCTAGAGGCAAAGCAGGTGTCATGCCTGCCTTGCCCACCTCACCTTGGAGCATGTCTAGTCCATAGAAGATGCTTAGGAATGCTGGTCCTGCTGACTGCCTTCCTAAGGGCTTAAGTATGCTGAAGGTGCTTCCACATAAGAAGAAAAGAAATGAAAATGTTTCACTCTATTTACTTTCCTGTTTTCTAAGCATTTTCCTCCCTTCACGTAACTACTGTATTTAAAGATTTAGAATATTTCTTTTGGTATAATGTAGTCATTAATATCTCAGAAATCTCTTTGTAACCTGCTCCAGGACAGATGGCAGCTATTTGTCTGATAAAATCTTCTGCTAATGGCTGAGGCAAAACTACACAACTGGAACAAATATCACAATAAGGTATATAAAATATTTCATACGCACAATGTGCTTAAAGTCATAATTTTGTCAATTTACTACTTTAGAAAATAACCTAATACAAATGTGGTTAGGAAAAACCCAAATGTTTCAAAGTCCAAAAGGAAAGTAAAAATAGTCCACTGCACATGTAATGTAAGACTGCACATAACAATACTCCAACATGGTCAGTTGTTTTTTCCAAGTATTTAGTTTTTCAAGAATAAGCGAAGTGGATCTATGATTCAATATGTTCTTGAGTCTGCTTTAATCAGGGGGTTCCAAATATGATCACTTTTATCACTTTGAATGCAACAGATAAGGTCATCCACCTAGGCCTTGCAATTCTTTTGGATGTTCTAGTCTGCAGCTAGCAGTTGGATAAAATGTATGGGATCTAGACAGATACTGAATCTGCTTTACATGAGTAATATGATGTCAGAACTATACACAGAGATTAGATTTTCCCCTTCCCTTTTTAAACACACATACAAACGATGCTGCTGCTCAGTTAACTAGGCTTGGCAAGCTTAGAATCAGGGAAGATGGATATCAACACGTACTGCAGATCTCGTGTGACAGACTTACAGCAATATTCCAATTCATTAGGTGCTCCGAAGGATGCAAAGACCTAACTATTTGGTTTGCAGGTCACTGGGCAGTAGATTTTAAGTACATTTAGAAACCTATGTAAAGCTATGGCATTACTGCATCAGTTCTGAGTTTGCCATTCTGCTCTAGACAAGCATCTGATTGTGAATGTTGACAACAGGAAGACGTAAGGGAGAAGTTCTAGTGTGGTACTTATATTTTGGCTCTAGTTAACAGAGTTCTTCATAAAGAAGTAGTCTGCTATGCTCAAGTCTCATGCTTCAACCCAAACCATTCTATGAGTCTGTGATTCAAGTCTGTATGCTGAGGATGGAAACACCCCCTGGCTAGAAGCTTCACCATGGGTATGTCACCTTGACATAGAAGCACCAAGGTGGTGCCAAGGCCACCTAAGTCTCATGGAGAGGACAGCCTGTTGCTGGAAAATTTATGGCCTTTGCAAAGAGTACTCTACAGTACCAACAACTCTTGAATCCCGAAGAGGTGATATGTTTAGAAACACACCAAGTCCTGCTTCATGTTTAGCTCTGAAAAGGTCTCATTTTTCCAGAACAGTTGGTTTTTCACTTACCTTTCAAGGCATGAAAGTGCTGGAGTGGTTTCCAGAGCCATCAGCTGTTCCCACACTGAGGTTTACGTTCTGCAGATGGTCTAGCTGATTCCCTGGTACCTCAGAAGTACCAAGTGGACTATTCAGCTTAGACCAATAATCTACAGGCTTTAGTTTAGTAGGTCATGGCTGTCCACCACAATGCGATAGAAACAGTATTCTGACCATGGAGTGCTTTCTCTCTGAAATTCTGTCAGTAATCAAACACAGAAAGGACATACCAGGGAAAAGAAAGATGGAGGTCTAGGGAGAAGATTTTAGCCAGGAGTTGGAGAATGTTTCTTTCACTACTAATTTTGTCTAATAAATAAGACCATTGAGACTTGGCCAAGAGGTCCTTCCCTACCACAGTCGTTTTTGGAGACTAATCATCAGCCTCTTCAGGGCAACCTTCTTCCTGCCACCATCACCCCTCTAAGGCATCAAGTAGCCCAGCAAGAACTTTTGGAAAAGAGCACCTGGCAAAACTGGGGATCTATCCTGACCTGTTTACACAGAACAGTGCAGGAAAGAAGGCTCTTCTTGTAGAGGAAACAACTGAACAAAGTATCAGCATGGTTGAAACGCCTGTTTATAGTAGATATGCAACTTCTGGCAAAGAGATGCAAAAAAATACCATTTGAAGTAAGAAGTCCAGCTAAAAAATACTGCAAAGAGTTTTGCAACTTTACCCCTTTTAAAACAAAGAAAGTGTATCTACCAATCCCAAATTATTGTCTTTTTTTATCTGATCTTGCAATCTTACTGCAGGCGAAACTCCAGCTTGAATAAGAGCACAGGACCAAGTCCTTGTTATGATCTCTATTTTGTTCTTTCTCACTAACCAACAGCTTCTATTTTTGAGACTGGATCTGCATACTAAATCTTGTTTACATCAGGGAAAAACGAAGTTTAAGGGTTTTTCTAAGTGGATTTATGGCTTAAAGAGTAAAGAATGAAAAAGAGAAGAGTTGAAAAGGTTTCTTTATAGAAAATGATCTAGTAAGAATCAGAGTGATTGCAGGCAAGACCCATTCTTACACTTTTGCATTGACTCTTTCTCCACCCTCAACAGCCCCTACCCCCAAAAGCGGCATGAGTGCAGTTACCATTCTATTATATGACTTTTTTTGGGAGGGTGAGGGGGGCAGGGTGGGCAGGAGCAGCAAGACATCCCTGATCGTAAGCTAAGGATCAACATGTAAAGGAAGTGGAGTCTTTTTTTCCTCCCCTGCCCTCATAGGCATTGTTAGTTTGTAACAGTTTTAATTGAAAACAGCTGCAACTGAAATTTTTTTAACGGATAAAAAACATGTATGAAATAAAAGAGAATCAGTAAAAAGTGCCTTGAATCCATTCTGAAGTCAGTGTCTGCCTAAAGGCATTGAAGGGTTTTCTTTTAACACTGACCTTTTAGTTCCAGCAAAGCATGGTTCATAAATACTCTCAAAATACTTTACTCATGTTCCTAGAATTGCTAAGTATTAGTATACTAGTGGGTGAAAGAGTATTTTCTCAAAATTACTTTGAGATGGAAGTTTATGTTTTCCCCTCAACAAAACAAACTCATTGGACAAACTCAGACTTATGTACACAATATGAGAAATCTGTTTGCCATACTAAGTTGCTAGGCAAAGAAATGTGATGTCACAACATAGATTTTTATGACTAATCTATTAAAAATGCATCAGGAAGAAGATTATTTCATCAGATAGCAATGTGAGGAAGAAAAATAAGAGACCTTCATTAAACTGCAGAAAATTTGTTTTGCTTTGATTTGCTTTAAATATTTGGTTGCATACGAATGTCTGTGTAAGCTTCCAGTTCATTTAGTAGCTTTTAAATAATCATAACACCCTCCTTTATTTTCCTTTTAATTTTCTTTATATTTTTCCACCATGAAATCTTTGTTAAATTCACGATACAGTTTAATAGGAGTTTAATGTCATTTGATTAAGCTGATTGTCTTTAAAACAAATATGCTACTAATCAAGGTCTCTAGTCACCCTTAAAACACTGCTCTTTTAGCCAGAGGAAAAGCTGTGTTTTGCATCCAATGGTGATGTAAAGCCTAATCTCTTGTAGTGACAGAGAGAGATACAGGTGAAATTAATATACTGTGATACACAAAAGTTCTAACAATACAGGGGACTAAATAAACAAGTGAAAGGCTTGATACATTTCTTTGATTACTGACAATAAAGCAACGCCTCAAACTTTAAACTGTCAGCAACTTTAAGTGATGCATTCACAGCACACTGCAATGTTACTGAATAATTATATACAAGATATAATCACTTTTTTTCTTTTAAGTGTGAGCAATTTTAAATGATTAAAAACTAGAACAGAAAAGGATTTACAACATCAAAGAGGAAAAGAGGTGCCTTTTTAAACATCAAGTTTTACGAAAAACAGAGGCATGTACCTATGTTGTGTATTGCTACCTAGAACTCCAGAAACTGCTGATTATGCCACAACAGGATTCCCTTCTTGAAATGTTAAACTAACAGATATATAAAAATATTAAGATAAACTGAGTATGAGTGAATGGGAATGAAATCCTGAAAACCACACACAGAGCAAGGAAACAGCTGCATTTTGTTTAACCAGAAGTTAATCAACTATGAGAGAAGTAAGCAAGATTTATCTTTATATCTGCCAGAGATTATTAAGCATTTAAATATTTATTTTACTTCTTTAAATAGGGATTGTTGATGCATTACAAAATGGCAGTGGATGCTCCGCAAGTATTATTAAGAAAGCATGTATTAATTTAGAAAAAAGTGTTACCAACATTAGATTTCTTTGAACAACTTTTAAGGAAGGTAAGGTGTTCCTGTACACTGTTTAGTAACTCAGACTCCCTAAATTACTTTAGATCACATAAGAATTAGCTAGGTGGTGGACTTTTGCCAGTACTTACATCATAAAACCACCCCCTGCCTGGGTGTGATTGGAATTCTTCGCCTAAGACTGACCCTGAATTTAAAAAGGCAGTTGCAGGTTCTGTCTGAGGAGCCCATAAAGTTGTAAGAAGTTTGGAGAGCGAAAGTTTGCACATCTAGCACAGGCTAAAGCTGCTAATTCTTTACTTTCATGACCTCCATTTCTTCCTAAAGAAAACAAGAACAACAAAGATAGCCATGCTGCATCTAAATGACCTTTCTTTATCACTCTGTACTTTGTCTGCTTAACACACTGAGCACATCCTTCACACTGACTGTTATTCCCTTCCACGCAACGCTGACAGAAACTGGAGTGGAAGCAGTGGATTTCTCAGGAAGGGTCCCCAAGCACTGAGCCATTTTGGGGACACTTCTACCTCCCCCAACATAGCACTGACCCTGCTGCTGGGAGAGCAGGAGTAGAAATGGCATTTACTGGTGGATTCCCCAATGGTGTTTCTACCAGCCCGTTGTTTGGGGGTTTCTTTAATAATTTCTCACCTACCTGCAAGCTTTGGAGAACTGTTACAGGAATTCACTACAAGGGGAAGGGAGAGGAGAAAACAGATAGACATGACATACACATACTTCTTCCACCCTCTCCTTCCATCCTCTGTACAACTTTATTAAATTATGTATGTTTTGCTCTGCCTTGGAACTTCCACCACTGCAAGAGACAGTAAAGAATCTGGCTCTACAGGGTTATTAAGAACATTTTTACTTTTTGTAAACCAGGAAAATCCAAAAGGCTTTCCATGGATCTATTTGGGATAACAGCTGTAGTTTCCCATTTTTTTAATACATCTTCATTTGCCACTGTCTCTCTGCACAAGTTGGGTCCATGTGGAATCTGCCAGCTTGTTACCTCCAGTCTTTTGGAGAGTTTCTTTGTAATTCCTTTTGCCTTAAGCTGCTTTGCCTGTGCTCACCTACCCCCTGGGGCTCACAGAGCACAAGCAGCCTCCTTCAGAGACCAGTGCCTACATTATTCCAAAGACTGCCTGAAGAGAAATGCTCACGCAGTAAGCCTGTATCACCCAGAGCACAAGCACATTCCTTCCACGACATACAGGGCTCTGGATTAAAAAAATTTAGAGCTAGTTATACATGCTCCAGAAGCCTTCAACTACCAATCCCAAACATGCTTGGAAGTGCATAAAATTAATGTGAAACTTCCACTTGGCCTGCCCAAGAAGCCAGCATTATTCTTTACAGACTGTCCACATCTAGTCACTCTAGTGCGTCAGGAAACTTAGTTTAATTTTGTTTGTTTATTATGGAGATGTTTTAATTTGAGGATGAATGAGATTAACTAAAGTTAGCTAGAAAACACATTTCAATGAACAACAATGCTTACAGCACAGAGCTCATAAACTAAAAAAGCAGAGAACCAGAATGTAAACACTGAACAATCACAAAGCAAAAGAATTTTTATTCTGAGCAAATAAAAGAAATGCTGGAGTATAAGGCCTTCATTAACTAAACACTGTCTGTCAAAGTAAAATGGTGCTGAAACCTAGCAAGGCACTCCTAGCAAGGAAGAGTGGGTTATTGCTTTTTGCCCACAACAATCCATCTGAATTTGCGCAGCAAAAATTTGCAATTAAAGGCGCTCAAGTTTAATTCAGCACACCTTAGCAACAAAGGAGGGGAAAGTTGTTTCACTAGTCCCTCAAAAACTTTTGTAGTGTAACATTCGTAAAAGAGCTACAATCAGGAACTGGTCAATTATTAAAAGTACCACTGAAATAATATGTAAAAAGGCTAAGTTAGCACTGACAGCTTTTAGAGCAGGTTGTATATAAAACCCTGAAGAAATCACTCAGTGATAAATATTTGCTCTTTTCCCTTGAAAAAGTCTATAAATTATTACATGAACATGTACAGGAATGCAAGGAACAGAGTTCCAAGACACTAACGAACAAGCAGTAGCAAACAAACTCCACGAACCCCTCATTCTAAACGGCAGCAACCCTCTGCAACCAACAACCTGGGGCAAAACTGACAAACACTTGCCATGAATTTGGGAGCAAAGAGCTGCTTGGAGTTTTTAGCCAGCACAAAGTGTATTACCGATTACTCCCCATCAAGGTTTTAAGCCTGGCAGTGGTAACAGTGGTAGAAAAGCAGTTACCCTGTGGCGGTACCCAATCAGAAAGCAGGTCACATCTCGTTAGCCGTATCATATACATTAAACGTCACAGATTCTCCATGGCTTAACTGACAATTCAGGCATGTGTGTTTTATTTTATGATAACCTCATGTTATCTTAAAGAATCACAATACAACAAACAGACCAACCCGAGATCCTTCACCATGCTTTGTGGCACAAACCTGGCAGATATTTGCCACTATATAAAGCTGTTTACTGTAAAAGATTCATACTTTTTAAAAGTCTTTTCAGGGCACCACTAATAAACTACTATGAAAAATTGCAGCACCAAGAATGTTTGCTGCACAAACACAGACACATGGATAGAAATGCAGTCTGATTCACTTTCACTTCAGCAAACTTGAAAAGTGGGCTTTATTTTACCACATAAATAACAAGATGCAACCCCCACTATTTTTTTTTTCTTTAAATGACAAAAGCATTTCCCCCTCCCATTCAGTATATTCTTTGCAGTGGCTGATCTGGATTTTGAAGCTAGGGTGTATAAACCACTAACACATTATACAAAGCATAACCAACAGTGAATGTAGTTTACATTACTGGATACTTTTGACAGCTATATGATAAAGTAGTGAATTGACCATCTCTCTTGCTAAAAGCAACACATTCTAAATGTAAACACAAATCTCTCTTGTTGGTTGTCCCAAACGTGTTCTTTAAGAGTAGCCTAGGAATAAGTTTTTAAAACTCCACTCCTGTTTTCAGTTATCATCCATTTTTCATTTTAACGAGTTTACAAAACAAAACGAAAGAAATGTTCATCTCTCTCCCTTAACCTGCAACATTCCAGAATTAATTTTGTGGAAAAGCCGAAGCAATACTTTGCAATATTATAGCTGCAAATGCCAGCAGGACAGATCCTGAGCAAACAACACAGTAAGGCAAAGAAATTTCCTGAGACCAGCGTTATAATCAATCCTGAAGTGCTGTACTGTAATTTCATGATTTCAGCCTAAGCTGGTATCTCCTCAAAGAGTTGCTCTGCGTGGAAACATAATGAGGGATTACCCAATTAAACTACTAAATTAATTAGGGTTCATGCCTGCATATACTGTACTGTCTAGTGGGACGCTTCAGCTGGAATTCGGGCTGAAACCTATCACGGTCCATGCACAGGAAAACAAGGCTGGGAGACTTACCTCCGTCCGCGACTGCAGCCTCTTGTTCATTTCATATATTCGGTACTCTGGTTGCACCATGTATGGTGTGTGTCTCCTATAAAATGGGCCAAAAGGAGAAGAATAGAAAGGGTCATGTGGTGTGCTGGACATCTTGCCTGCTTGCAGAGATTCAAGCTACACAGAGTATCATCAACATCCATACAGAGCACATGGGCTGTGTGTTCTTCACAGTACAAAGTAGCGGCGCACACACACACACACACATCCAGGCTGCACGCACTGGCTGGGGACTGCTGTGGGAGCCCGCTCCGGCGGAGACGGGCGGGGGGTGGGGGGAGCGGGAGCGCACAGGCTCCAGACACGGAGAGGGAGGCTGGATAGCTTCAG
The DNA here is from genome assembly GCA_013400735.1 of Pomatostomus ruficeps. Taxonomy (NCBI): domain Eukaryota; kingdom Metazoa; phylum Chordata; class Aves; order Passeriformes; family Timaliidae; genus Pomatostomus; species Pomatostomus ruficeps. Next base: position 24,505 of record VYZT01011154.1, read on the forward strand.
GCACCGCCGCTCGGTTTTAAAGCAGCAGTTTCTGGAGGGGTCATTTCCTGTCCGCGCTGCCGACTAGTTCGGCAATGCCATCCCCCCGCCGCCTGGCAGAGGTGCGGGTTGGGGTTCGCTCTGCCCCCGCAGGCCCCCGCCGGAGCCACGGCGGGCTCGTTAGCATATAGGTGGTTTAAAAGCTGCCTGAGCCAATCACCCCGCGGGTAATGTCAGAAATGTGATTACTACAAAATACATAAACACAGGCCACGGCCATCCCGCCGCGGGCAGCCGGCGCTTCCCCCGCGCCCGACGGCTCCCGCAGCCAGCCCGGGGCGGCCGCGCCGCGCTGCCCGTTCGCTCGGCCCGGCCCGGGCCGGGGGGGCCGCACCCCGGGGCAGGGCACGGAGGGCGGTCGGCACAAAGAAATAACCCCGCACGCCACACTTCACACAATGGAGACCACTCGGATGCCAGCCGCAGAAACCTCCCGGAAAATGGGAACGCACAAAGGGGCGGGTGGTAGAGCGGGACCCCCGGACAAGCACCGGCGGTGCCCTTCGGCGGGGGTCAGCCGTACACAAATGGGTCGTTTTAGACGCCGCTGGCCGGTGTAAAGGCGTCGGCAGCTAGGTGGGAGACTGCTCCCAGTTTTTAGGATCATTGCTGGGCATAAATCCAGTAGCGGTTAGAGAGCGTTGCCAGTGAATAACATTGGGAAGGGGGGTTCCGAGGGAGAAGGGGAGGGCAAGGGGAGGAGATCACCCTTCGGAGGTGAGGGATGAACTTTATCTGTTGAATCATACTTGCAGGAAAGTGCTGGGAGCAGACACCACGTGAACGAAAAGTCCTCAAAATATAGAAGAAACAAAATGGGCTCATCTGCTCAATGGGAAAGTGCAAGGTTTAAGAGGAGAGCCTTCAAATTACCTGTACGAAATAGTCCTCGAAGCACAGACTGTGTCCTCATACACAGCTGTATAGTATCAGGCATTATTTACAGTACTGAATAAATGTAAAAACAACAATAAACAGCGCTGAATTAATCTCTCATGTAAATTCATTCAAGCAAATGGAACCACTCTAGGAACAGATTTAGTTAACTAATATGATTAAGAGAATAACAATCAGCTGCAGCCACAACGGTTCTCAGTCAGGGTGCTCTGGATGAGCGCTGCGGGATCGCCCATTTCACAGATGGGGAAATCAAGGCATGCACCATTACTTCTTCTAAATTTTTGTAATAATCCCGAAAAATATTTGAGCATTATAGGGCTTTACCCACTGTCAAAAATTTAATTCAAATCTGACTGAATGTAGGTGTATTTTAAGACATATTTGAAAAATTCTAGTTTTCACTGGGATTTGGCTAATTCTGGAAAGTCTGACCTCTTTTTTCAGGATAAAATATAAAAGTTCATTCTTTATATTTTACTGACCACTGAGCGGGATCATAATTTATCTTTGCCCTACCAGTAGCTGTTTAGCAAAACTATTTCTGTATGTTCTTATGGAATCACAGTTTCCATAAGAAGTGACGTATTGAGCTGTTTTTATAGACTTCCCACAGCTTCTGTCACTAAACACAGAAACAACAGATAATACATGAGGAATGTCACTTCTCTCTTTAAGAGCAGCCCAGCTATGTAGCAGTACTATGCTGCCAGTGCTGTACCATTACTGGAGGTGCTGAGTTTAATAAGTAGCATGTGCAACATTTGGCTCAGTAGTGCTCCAGTGACTGTGACAGTGCTCTGTCAGGGTTTGCTGGTCCCCCTGTAAAATGGCTACATACCTAGGAGAAAACTTCCCTGCATCCACCTTGTATTCTAACAGATCCCAACAAGGCTACCCTAAAACCTAAAACCAAAATAGCCAGGAAAAAATAGAGTTACAGCACTAATAAACACAATATTTATAAACAAAGTACGACATACTTTAAAAAATGTCAAAAAAACCCAACTTGAAATCTACCAAGTTATGGATTTTACTTTCTTTTCAAAGCAAATCCAGAGTAAAACATATTTGCCCAAGAAAGGACACACTGCTTTCTGTAATTAAAATGGTGGAATTTTGCATAGCATGAAAGCTATTTCTGTTTTAACGAATTTTTGATTAAGCTAAAATTCACTGTTTCACTGAAGTTAAACATGGTGATTATATTAGTATTTTTACTTTGGCTGAGGTGGGGGGAAAGGATGTAGCAACAGGATTTGTTTTCATGATTAGGAACCCTGGATACTCCCCTCAACCCCCTTATAAGAGCTTCTGTGTACGGGTCTAGCACAAAGCAAAAATATGCAGTGATATTTTAATAATTCCCATTGATTAACTGGCGAATTATCCCACACCTACAGCCCACCAGCAAGAACCAAATCCCAGGGTAGGAGCCTGCTAATTACAGGCTCCGGCAGCTCCTCCAGTTGCCTGTTATCATCTAGACTAGTGTGATGTGCAGAACAGTAAAACAGAAGGCAGAATCAAAGGAACGTAAAGTTACAGGGATCCTGACAGTGACATCTTGATTCCCACTTGGATCTGCCACCTTTTAAATTTTGTGTGTGCTCTGGGGGCGTGGATTAGGGGGCATGCAGCCAGCCCCATTGCCTGGGCTGCTCCAAACCCCATGCGCCACTGGCAACAAGCTGCTACCCAAAGTGGCTCAGGGGTCAAAGGCAAATATCTGACCCAAGATCTAGGGCAGTCAATAAATTCCTTAGTCTGGAAAACAAGTTTAATGTGAGCAGAGGAATAAAGTGGTGGAGGAAAACAAGAGGAAGACACTAGTCTTCCCAAATCTGAAAATAAGTCTATTCCTGCACCTTTGCATATGCATGCCTACCAACAGATGAGGAAACTGTGTGTGCAGAGTCGTCTTTACGTGGGCGTATGCGCATGCAAATACTGCTGCACCTCAAAGTGGCAAGACTTACTCCAGCACCTGGAGGCCAGGAAGGAAGGACTGAGATACACCCTTGCTTCCCTAGTCCCCAAACCTGCACAGTGCATTGGCTTACCCCAACCCTGTCTCCATGCTCCACATGAACACAAAACAAGACACCAGAGCAGAGAGGGGCCAGGACACAGGCTCGTGATTCCCACCTGGACAGACAGCAGACACCGAGCAGACACCGAGCCATGTTTTGTGTCCCTCTGGCGAGGCCCTAACCACCACACAGCCCCTCGGCACCCCAAAGAAGGGTGGGATAATCTGTCTGCTGTCTGGGTGCTAGATTGCCCTCTCCTGGGCAGAAACAGAAGGACCCACGCAAGTCAAGGGCTTGCACTCTGACAGCTCTGGAGGACAATTTCCCTTAATTTCGGGGAAAAGCATGGGTCCAGTAGAGCAGAAGGGTGCACATCCTCTGCCTCTGCACCCACCTGTGTGATACCTGTAGTGCCAATGTGTAGCCAAGTTGCACTACGGTAGAAGGACCAAAAACCAACAGCAGAAACTTCCAGGACAAAAGCAGGGAGCAAGAAAGGATGAACCAGAGCAGTTTGTTCATCTGTCCGTGCTGGAGCGCCTGGCACAGGGGGTCCCGCACAGCCTGCCCTGGGAGGGCTCTTGTGCTGCCACTGCCACTGCCACACCACGGATATCCCTGTAAAACAGCACTGCCCAAAGCACCACGTGCAACCAACGCACAGCCCTCGCTTTGCCAGGCTGGCAGTCGAAGCAGCTCTGAGGGCTGCACTATTTTTAATAACCGCTTAGTAATAATAATAATGCAGAAAAGCGATGCAGCTGTAAATAGGTGTGATTGCTGTATTTATCCCTAGTATGCGTTGACTGTTCAGTCTCTGTCAGAAATCAGGTTTACAAAGATACATTTAAGGTGGTTTGTAGCTGTTGAAAGACAGTAAAGGAGAGACTGATCTTAGTTACAGACACATAGCATTTGAAGAGATAAAAACTGCAGGTACTTGAATATTGACAATACTCAAGTAAACATGATTTGGTTTTTAAAAACTAACAACACTACATTTTCAAACTATCCTTTGTTTATACAAATGCCAGATAGTACTGAAGACTTCTGATGGAGTGGCCTTAGGTAAAAGAACAAAACTGTTTTCGTGTGGATGCTCAAGGGTGACTAAATGAAATACACTTATCAAAAGCTGGGATGCACAATGAAGAACCACCAGCAATACCCAACCATCTGCAATATATACTCAACTGCAGAGCTCAAACACAGGATTTTGACAGGCTTCAGGTTACTTCCATTCATTTCTACAGCTATAGAATATAGAGCACCAGATGCTTGCAATTTATAGGAAAACTAGAAGCTGTAATTTGTTTGCATTAAATATTAATACATTGGAATAAAAATATATTCCAGAAAACAGTGCCCTTTCACAGATAATTTGTGGACAGGAAACCAAATAAATCTGTTCAATCCATTGTTAAAAATACTGACTGAGCTCAGTGTACACTTCTAGACTTTTTCCATGTAGATGACTTTTTTTTTGTTGTGATAATTTTAATTTTCTGTCATTAATGAATGACATGATTATTTTTATCAGAAGGTTTTTTTTAAAAATCCATAAGTGGGGCCCACCAAAACTACTGTGTTTCAGAGTTTATAGTGCAGCAAGAAGGGTTCACATCTTTTAAATGCTTCAGGCTTTTTTGCAAACTCAAGCCTACCTTGCATAAATTACGTATAATTATAATTCAATACAAATGAAAATTATGAGAATACTCTTCCCCTATTTAATCCTGGTAAATTAGACTTACAGCTCCAGCACTCACTAGTGATGCTAGAAGTACTTCCAAATTGATGATAAAACAGAAGGGATTTAAAATATTTTTTTAGTTCTTCAGTGTACACAATGTTTTTGTCCTCAGTCAAAATGGATATTTAATTTTGTCTGGAAACTTCCTGAATGCTCAGCTGAAAGCAGTCTTGGCGGAGCCTGCCCATGCCTGACTGAGCAGCCTGTCTGCTTTACTCATCCAGTACCTGCACAGCACCTGAAGGAGACAGAGCAGGGGAAGTAAACATGGAACAAACTTGAAGTGGTGAAAATCTTATCTTCATGTTACATTGATTGGCCTTCTAAACCCACCAAGATATAGCAGACACACTGCCTTACCATCTCTCCCATTCAGCTGTGGTAAGCCAGTGCTGTGTGTTTTAAGTGTCCTCCCTTTGTGCCAATGCAGAGGGATCCTGCTCCGTAGGAGCTCCCAGCTGCAGTCCAGCTCCTCAGCTCACAGGAGACTCATGCTTTCAGCCTGAGTGGCTTCATTTTGCTCCATACCATGCTGTCAGTGCAGCACTTGAGTGGATTTGGGTAGCCTCTACCTACCCTACATCACACCTGGGCACTTTAACTACAAAGTACTTTGTGACCATGTGAAAGGGACTACTTTTAGGGGAAACAGATGCTGGGAGGAGAGGATGAGGTCTCAAGTGTGACATCCAGCCCCTGACCTCCGGGGAGCTTCTCTGGTCTGCAACACCTTCAGAGACCAAGGAATATCTGCCCATTCACAGCATCTTCCAGACTAGTAAAACAGCAAAGAGATTTAATATACCTTGGTTTTGTTGAGTCTCTGAGGACACCATGAAGGCTGCTTTCGAGAATCCAGCAGCTTCAAGAAGATTTATGTCTTGTTTAGTTCCTTCTCCCCATTACCGTTCATGTTGCACATACTTGCCCGTAGCCCCTTTTGGAGCAGAGTTCCTTTTCCATGAATCATACCTGCCTTGGTAGCTACCCACCCTACATCTTGGGTTTCCTCTCCCCCACCCCCTGCATGGGAGTATGCACTGCTGAAGTTTGGGGTGGATTATCACTGGAGACTGATGCTGAGAAGGGCTGTTTGAAGCAACTGAGATTCTCCACTCAAAGTGCTCAGCAAGTTTTGCTGGGTGTGTTTTCCCTGAAGAAAATATGACGGATGTTGAGGATGTTGAATCTAGAGCAGCCAAACAGGGGAAAGAAAGGGATGAAATTCCTGTAATTTGCCTTTTGCAGCCATCTCCCAGTGGCTGGGGAAGAAAACAGCCTTCAGCAGCAGAGAAGACAGTGCTGTGGTTTATAGCATTGGCAGACAGCCAAGAAAAAAATCTCCAAAGGAGTGGTGGGGGAGGCTACAGGAGCAGACTGTGGTCTGGGAGACTGACCCTCCAGCAAAAACTCAGGCAGGTCAGTAGAAAGGAAAGGGCCTGAAGCATCTGAGCCCCTTTCTGATATACTAGTTTCCCTTACAGATAAGCTAAATATGAATTAAATGCATGTGGCACAGTCACTCAGCTTTAGTGTATTACGCCATGTGTTATTACAAATTTCTTTAGTCTATCTCAGTCCAAATCAAGAATCATTATAACTACCCCTCAATATAGTAAGAAATAAACAACACCAGACTTCCAAACACCCTTTAAGCAACCCTTCCTCCCTAACCTGGGTCTTAGAAAGAGAACAGATATGTGAATATGAAAAGGAGATGCTCGTTTTGGTTAGTGATTCACCTGAGATACTCATTTTGGCTGGCTTTTCCTACCTGGAAAAGCTTAGTCTTCCTTCTCCATAACCAACTCCACCATACTAATTTACCTGTTACATGCCTTAACCACTGCTCAACTTTCAGCATATTTCAATTAGTTGAAAGATTACTTTTTAAAGGACTCAACTGGGAGCATTCAGCTTTGGAGGCATTTCAGTTGAGTGCTAATTAGCAACTAGCTGACTGTCAACTTTTCTTCTTCGAAGAGAGGGTAGGGTTGGTGATTCCCTTCTGAATTACCTGGCAATCAAATACATGTTGAAATTTATTCATTAACTTATAATAATCATCCCTAGCTTCTTTGGCAATTTTCATCTTCAAAGCACTTTATAAACATTCATAGAGACACTGTGGCGATTAGGACTATGACAAAACTATGCAACTTCCTGCATAGGAGTCTCTCTCCCTACTTTACAGGTGTGGAAGGTAAGGGAGGGGTGAATGACTGAGGAAGTCAATGGCAGAAATGTAGTTATACCTCAGGAAATTATGACTAAATGATTTGCATTTGGATCTTGCACAGCAGAGACATACATACTAAGGGTAATGAGTCAGGGATGGACAGGAGAACTGGTATGAAAGGGAATGATGCACAGAGAAATTCTGTCCCTGGTACCAAGGTGTAATTTAAGAGTGATTTGGAAATTGTAACTCTGCTTTTACCATGTAACTGAAACAAGGTCCCACCAAATCCTGGACTACATTCACCATGTTGTTTTGAACCAACTGTTGTGCCTTACTACAAAACATGCAGTGCCACTCTGTTTTATTTATTCAATTATTTTAACACAAAGTCCCAAACAATTGCATAAAGAAATGTATGTTGAAAAAATATTAGTTACTACATGGATTTTTCTTTAGTCTTTTATTTCATGTGTCTAATTCATACTCCATTTTTTGTAAAGATTTGATCATAAGCAGTTCAATCTTAGACCTTTGCACTTGCAAAACACAAGCCAACACTTGCCAGGAGATGAAAGCATGCAGAATATGATCCACTGAGATCCTGGATATCACTGTTTCAGCTTCTCTCTCCACTGTTTTAGACTGTACACTCAATACATGAAAAATGCAATCAGTTACCTGTATGCATATTTTGTAGACACAACATACTTTTTAAATTTGGCCTTTAAAATTTAAGTACATGTTATCATTTTAAGTTTTATAATTTGAAATGTTACCATGCTCTGCAGTGCCTGAATTTTGCCAAGGCCTTGTACGGCTGCATAAATGTGAGTGAAATAACCAGGAGTTTTGCTTGGAAAATCTGATTATGCTGCAAGAGCAAAATGTTCCAGCTCATGAGGACGAAAGATTGGCTGTGCCTCTCCTTTAAGTGAATAATGAGTTTGCACAGAAAAATAGTCTAAGGAAAATATATACTGAATACATCTTTATCTCCTCTATCTCATAGATTCTGTTCTTTGTACATCTCATACCTTCCAGGTATGCTACTCAGTGCCCTATATCCAAACAATTACCAAAATTGTGAACATATATCTAATTCAGTATTTAAAACACACCAGATGCATCTTAAACAAATCTGGCATGCACATATTGCAGAGAGCATGGAAAGATGCTGACATCTCTGGGGAAGCAGATCAGAGTTCCCTATGACTTGAAGCTTGGCCCACATCAGGAGCTGCTATCTCTCATGGAGACAGGACACAACCAACCAGCTGCTCCATGGCAGCAGCTGCATCTCCTAGTTTCAGCTCTCACTGCTAGCTTTGATTTCTGATTCTAAGAGTGAATTCTGCTCTCTGCTGTCCGTTGTCTTCCCAGCATCATCCCATTGCACGGATTCTGCAGCCATGCCATGGTGCACTTTATACTGGTGTATTAAAGCCCCACAGTTTTAACAACAACACAGTGTTTTGTGCAACTACAACAGTTTGTGGAATTCTAGTACATTCGACCATATCTTTTGCTTGTGGAGTTTGAAGGGTATTGATTAGAAAGCTTTGTTTCTAATTAGACAAACAGAAAAAAACAAAAAACCTCCATAACACTTTATTTTTGCTTGACACTGTACCCAGGGAACTGGCACAACACTCTGTCTGTAGCATGCCTTCTTCAGTGTAAGTATCCTAGTAAGTATTGCCTTGGTTTCAACATCTGGTTCACATTAAATAAAACTACAGATGTGAATCCAATAAAGATAGAAATTTTGGAGGGAAGATACAAGGCTTTAAATTAACCAGCAAGACATTTGTGTTAATTTGCAAAAGCCAAAAAAGCAAGTGCAATCACAGGACCGCCATGTCTTAGCTAGAAAGGATAGCACAATATCCATTATTTTAAAAACAACTCATTCTTAATGTGATATGAAATTCTGGACTGAATTCAGGCATATAGATTCTAAGTCACAATATTCTAGGTTTTTGCATTTTTAAATTGGTAATCTTAAGATTTGAGGAGAAGAATAAATGGAAGTGTGTGAGAAGGGACATTTAGTCAGCTAAAGAATTATGAACATAATGAGGACAATTACAGGGCTGTTTTACATTAACAGCATGAGCACTGAAAATTTTCTAAGTCTTCATACAACCTTTGTATTTCAGGTATATACATATGTTATAATCACACCCTAGTTAGTAATATGCATTGCATAGAAATCAAAACAAGGGAGGTGTTCACACACCTGGAGTTAAGTCTACACTGAAATATGTCATTGAAAAACTCCAAACATTTAAACCATTTCATATTTTGATGAACTCAGTTTAGATTTTCAGACCTTCTTTCATTATGGGCCAGACCGAAGTGTTTGCCAGACATAGCTAAGCTCACTTAGGGTTTTCTAGTGAAGTAATAAAAAGAACAATGGGATGGGGGTGTCAGGATGAGTATGTGACCAGTGTGTGTAGTCAGGTTCATGGAGGGACATGTCCATGTGTTGTGTCCTTGCTGCTACTATTCCCTTTGCAGGGTGTATGGCAGGTGGTTTGTATATGATTTGCAGTCATTCCTCCATTTGGTGGCTCAGGATTCTCTGTGTAGTTTTAGAGAACATATCTGATGGCAAATAAATCAGAAGCAGTAATAGTTGTCTTAAGTATTCAATACTTAAGCTTCATTTTTATTAACTTGTACAGAGGAAATATTTTAAAATAAATTACCGTTGTTGAAAACTTGTCCAGACTGATTTCTGTATTGTTACTGCTTTTTCCTCTTTCACTCTTCCCAGAATGTCTTAGTTATAAATATATGTACTATGGCACAATTTTAAGCCTTTGACACTTTGGAAATTCTAAAATTCAAATTCAAATTAATGTCCTTGATTCAAAACAATCAAATTGAGTCACTGAGACATTCTTTAGGGAAAAAGCAGGCTTTTACAAAGACATAGATTATACTTGTCTTAGTCTCAGTGTGGCAATGAGGCTGTAATATAAAAAGGAGGGACCCCTCTGCCTCATCTTCCAAAATTTTTATTTACATGTATTTGGGGTTTTTATGCATCTCTCACAACCAATGTTCAAAGAGACTATAGCTTGCTATGATGAAGAGTGAAGAGATGAGACTGAGGTAGGAAGACAGGAATAGTGAGCTGAGCAACTGTACTAGCTATTTCTTACATTTTTACAGAGTATGATGGTGCTAAATGAAGTTTAACAACCTAAAATTTAAGTTAATCGTGTTTCTTGTAAGAAACTGGGAGCATATATCATGCATACAGCTTGACATAATTTATTTCTAATTTCAGAATGGCATTTCCCTAGGCATATTGTGTGCAAATCATATTCCACCATTCCTATATGTATCGTAAGAGCATCGGATCAGTGGAATTTGGTGGTGTGTATCAAGGCAGACACACTCTCCAGTGTGCTGGTGACACTGATTGCCCAGCTGTTTAAACTGGTGTCTCTAAAGTCACACATGTCAGTTCATGAAGCCCGGTCTTCCCCTGCTGGCAGTGAGGTAAAGGGGCAGGCAGCACATCCCATTGTTCTCCCAACACGCAGGTGGAACATCACTGCGAGGCTCACCCACGGGATCCTATCGTGCCATGTAGACATAATCCTCATTATACATTGGTTAATGCTCATTAGGACTGGACCACAGTTAGGGACAGGCTATTTCACAAAGTCTGGAAGTACAGCTCAGTTCAACCAAAGGTGAAAGGCACAAAAATGCCTATTATGCTACACCCTAATGAAGCAGCTTCTTCATCATCATCCTGTGCTGGGTGGAGCATCATCATTCTCCTGTCGCGGTGCGCTACTGACCGCCTCTCTGCTGGTCAGCAAAGGCGACAGATAAAATGCTTGGGTGCTCGGCTATCCTGACCTGCCTGACTCCTTGCGGGCCTGCCGACGCTTCACCCAAGCCCGTCACTCCCCTGCCGGGGAGCAGAAGCAGTGGATATTACTGTAGCACGCAGAGGCAAAGAGGCGGAGGGATTCTTGTAGCGAATCACCACAGCTTTATTGTAGCCATGGAGGGTATAACACGGAACCAGATGCGGAAGCTACAGAGGAGAACCAAGAGGGAACGTGACATGGGGGGATTTTAAGGAGGGTAGGAGGGGCAGAACAAGGGGAGGATCCAGGGTTCCAACCAATAGGAGAATGACGAGGGATGACAGGGGCCCAATAATTTTTGAACGCGGGAGCGAATATATTTACATTCACCAAAGAACAGAACAGGGTAACAGAACCTTCCAGCAGTGTATGAATATTAAAGTATCTTGATGAATATTAAAACATCTCTGACGAAAAAGGGTGGAACTGGAACTTGACTGACAGAACTCAAAGGGCGAGAAAAACAGGGGAGATAGGGGATTTCCCCAGTCTCACTTTCTCCCTCTCCCTCAAGCTCGCTGTTCAAAGGGGTATAATTGTTCCAACTAGCTTCTTCATTGATCCACATAGAGAATGTGGGCTGGGCTGGTGATTCCGGCGGTGCAATGGGAATGACATCTAGGGGCTGCATCACCGCCACATTCTCCCAATACAAACTCACCTTTTTCTTTTTCACCTATTCAGTTTAATTCCCCATTTTCATTTCCCTCTAATAGCCCATTCCTTACAATTTATCCTGATCCAAAATACTTCTATCTTCCCTTCAATTTCAGATATTTCTGAAACACCTACTAACTCTTCCCCTGCCACTGTTTTTAGATCTCTCCTCCTACCCAACATCTTCTCTGTTTCAACACTGTTCCTCCATCCCTCACCAACATTTACTCATCTTTCTTCATCCCCTTGACAAGTCTCAGCACTTCTGGCAAAATGCTGGGGGAAGCTGCAGCACACAAACCTTGTTTGGTCACAGCAGCCCAATGATGTATTGTACATCATCAGTCCCACAGAAACCCTGAAGGACATAAATATGGTAATGGCAGCCAGACCAGAAGAAGCTATCAGATCTGCTGACATTCTGCCAGGGTTTTGTGGGAGATCAGGAAAGGTAAGGGAGAGTACATGAGAAATCAGAGAGATAAGAAACTTGGAATTATAGGGAAATCAGTGGAAAGGGAAAAAGAGTTGGCCTTTATGGTTTTGTTTACGTTTTTGAAAAGGCAGTGATTTAAGATGGAATATTTTTATTTTATAGGAAAGCAAAGTGCTGCAGGTTAAAGTTTGATACCAGGTTCACTGTCAATGTGAAGATATACTGAAAGTTTATTCTACTGCTAGTGTGATCAATCATCTGAATTTAGGTCACAGTTCCTTGAAATATGTATTCAAGACTTGGCTATAGCCAGAGGAAAGAGAGGAGGTAATGGTGTTCACAACAGGATCTGTGTGGCTTATAGTCATCCCCTTTTAACCCAGAGTTATGTCCATTCAGGTGTTCAACCAACTCCCACTCTACTGTTAAGCCAAGTAGGTTACAGGCTTCTGTTTCTCATGAATGTAAAAGCTTAGTGCTGTTGTGGGGGATGTGCCCCATCTTGTATATTGTTCCTTCATGAGAATTGATCCTAATTTGAGAACCCTGTAATAATTCAAAAATAATGTCCTGGATTTTTATTTTATTTTTATTCTTACAATGACTTCATCTTAAATCCATGATTGAAAATCTTACCTTCAAAAAGTTCCTTTAACAATATTGCCCAAACTAACCTAGAGACACACGCAGACAGCTCAGATGAGTTTCAGACAAACATCTGAAGTTTTGAATTGTGATTTGAGGTTAAAATCTTGCCTTTACTGATTTCCTATTCTTGGTGAAAAATGGACAAAGAAATACCAAAATAAAATGAGAACACTTACGTCAAGTAATTAAAACCACATGAGATCACATAGTTAAGAAAAATATGTGGCATAAGAAAGTTTTCTGTTGACTATTGCAAGGCATTAGTTACTTCTGACTCCAGGTACATATCTCAGCTGTCCTAAGCCCACTTTAAGGTGCAGGTTTCTAAGGGATGTTTCTTATGGCCAGGCTGCAAGATCCTGCTTCATCTGCAGGAGATCGAATGCCAGAGAATTGCAAAGCAGGAGAGGACAGGCCCCAGTGCAGGTTCAGTTTCCTCTGATCCAGGCTAGCTGCTGCACAGGACAGGGCGTGTTCTGCTGGTCAGCTTAGACACACTGTATTTACAACTGGCATTTTATACAGGTAATCATTAATTTTACACCATCAGTCACTCATTTTCACAATTCTGGGTCGTTTATTTTCCCATTTATTTTTTTTAGTTTCTGCAGCAAGTGATGTGTGTATTTTACAGACAGCAGTTGGTGTTTTAACTACTCATAATTCAGTTTTGAGGGTTATGAACCTTAAATAAATCACATCTTCTGGAGCAATGCTCAAATTCAGACATTTAACCCCATGTTACTGAAAGTTAGTCTCCATTACATTGTGCAGTATATTCCAGGTAAATGTACTATGTATTGCCTGATTGACTTTATCAAGTCTTTATAAGAGCATGTTTAAAAACCAGGTCAGCAATACCTTAGCCTATATCTATCTTTCTATATTACTTGGTTGTATTTTTTTTTTTAAATCTGACCAGCAGAAACCTGGTGTCCTCATATCAGCCAGGTGTCATTATCCCTTGGACATTGAATCCTGCTGCATCTTCTGTGTTCTATATTTGACTGCAACTTTTCCTGAGGGAAGGACAGAGCACTGTCCTCTTAAATATTAAGCTATAACCTAGTGTTTATGGCACGCTTCTAGGAGCTGTGAACCCCCTAAGCAGAAGAGGGGAAAAAAAAGGTATCCCACTTTGTAACCCAGAGCAATTGAATAAACAACGGGTGGAGGCAGCACCACTCCATATTTATGTGGAGACAGTGAAACACATACCAAGAGAGTGTTGAATGTAATAATCAAAACCAACAGTGGCATACAATAGACCACCCAAAACACAGCTGTAACGGTTTTTCAGCTCTGCCATGGAAACAATGAATAGAAACAACAAGCAGAATAGTTTTGAAAATAGCATTTCTACATTTCCAAGTAGAATCTTAAACCTTGAACCAACTGGGATAGTATTTAGAATCTTTTTGCAGATATAATTTTTGCTGCATGAGGTCAGCTGTGCTAACAGGACTGGAGAGGCATAGACCCTAACAAAGTGATAGGTTAGTGTGCCGTGTAGGAGGCAGGCGTGTCACAGAAGCTTCTTTAACTGGATATTTCCTGGTATTTAAAGAATTGCATTCAGAGGTAATTGCTGTCAATACTTAATCAGAACAACCATTATTTTATACCATACAGACATTACTAAGTAAAAAATAAATATATTCAAATAGTTTTGAAGTCTTTTCCATTTTCTTTCTGCTCAAGAAATTATGAGCTACCTGGTAGCAAAAACGCTTTGTTCCAAATCTGTGAAATTATGACCAGAGTAATTTAGCTGAATTTCCCTAGCAAGCCTTTGGTGTGCCAGCTTAAAGGTTTGGCAGATGTGCACTAGGAAAAGGTCCAGTTAATCTGCACCCTGGAGTGATCATTGTTTAGATTTCCAGAGAACCTCTGCAAGACTGATCATGATCCCATGGGGTGGCTTGTGGGGACACTTCTTTTCTACTGATGCTGAGTGTCAGTACTCAGGACTTTCTTATCATAGGGGAAGGTTCCTCAGTCCATGTGGGAACTTCACCAGCCCTGTCATACAATATTCACTACACTTTATCCCAAAGCTCCCGAATAACAAATTGTCAGTTTTCTCATGAGCTCTTCTAGAAACTTCACCAGTATAATAGGCCTCCCAAATGGAGGCACCTCTTTGTATACTGACAAATTCCTCTGCTATATAGTAGGGCATAAGTGCTTCTAGTTTTGCATATGACCTCCAAAACATAGCAAGATTAAGGCTAAAATTTGTGAATTCCTCGAGTTTGGAGTGCCTTGGTGATTAGTTGCCCAACCTTAAATACGTAGATTTTTATTTCCCTGTGCTGTTGGTCATCTGCTGCTCCTTCAGATTTAATCTACAGTGAGAACTGTCAGTGCATCAGTGCTTCAGATACCCATACCCTGATTTTCAGAAGCAGAGCCAAGAAATTATATTAAAGCTTAACAAAATAAAATTTTTCCCTAGTCCAGGTTGGAGGAAATATTTGAAAGCATCAGGCATAAAGACTATCACCATGGGAAATGGCAGGGTGATGAAATCCTTTGCCTAAAAGTGTAAAAGCCTGAGGTTAAAGTTTCTTCTCTGAACCAAATGGTTCAAACCCAGATCTTCTCAGTATTGCTTGCATAGCGTAGTAGCATATCTTTCTCTTATTTAAAAAAATTTCCCAATTGAGGTGAGACTTTCCACCCAAAGCAAGGGTGAATTTAATAATATTTTAAAAAGTTTTGGTATGGCAGTACTTTCCTCTGACCCCTTTCTGCTCTCCTACTCTCCCCAAAATGTTTGACAAAAATAATCAAAATCTAAACTAGTTCTTACCGTAAGCTTGACAGATGAAAAAATACTGGTTATCACACAGAAAAAGAAACAAGTTTTGGTGAGCCATATAACCACTAAAGACTTTCAGCCATCTTCCTGCTGTCCTTTTGCTCTGCAAGAACAGACCACTGTGTACCTATTAACTTTGGCAAGTCATAATGCTGGGGGTAGGGTTCCTAATGAAAGCTTCATTTATTAAAACTCAACATTCCTTCTTTGAAAATCTTCACGCCTCAGCCCCACATGAGGTAGAGACTTAAGTGAAAACTAGGATGCAGAGAAGGATCTGGAATCCCAGCCTTAGTGGAGCTACCGTGAAAACAGGCAGAGTTTAACAGCTCAAGGGTGTTCAAGATCTTTTCCACATTTGAAGGCATTTAATGGTGTTCTAATGGGAAAAAAGGTAAAATGCTGGTCTGTGGTGTGACTTGTATGGCCTATGTGTGGCACTATGACTTTCAGTAACAACAGTGCTGAAGAAAAGCAAACTTATATGGTAAATTAGGCTTATCTCTGTAGTAATAGAAATCTATAGCAACATAGACACAAAGAAGCACAACATTTTTCCACAAGTTCAAGGTTTAACAAAAATGTAAGGGCTTTTCTTCCCCTTTAAGTAGAGGGGGAAAAATAGAAAAGGCAAACTTTCTCCTAAACTTCTGTGCTCTTTCACCCCCAACATCTCAGTCTCCAGTGGGCACACATATATCATGTCTGCCTCAGAATATAAATACACAGCAGTGCAACATAAGAATTAAAATTAACAGATGAATCCAAGGAGCAAAACCAGCTAACAAATGTATCTTGTTAGACTTCTGTCAGAGAACAAGATTTTTATCAGAAATGCTGTTTTTCAGAGGACACCACGATAATTTACTCCTAATAAATTTCCATCTTATTGAGAGCAGCTCAAGTTCTGCCAGTCTTGAAGGAATCTCCCAAGGGTATGTCTTATGCAGCTCTCCTACCACTGGATTACATGTATGGACACGTTTTAAAATACAGTGAGCCCAGAGTACCTCTGAAAGTGTATTTAGGTATTAAAAGCACACAACAGTGGTAGAAGTTTGCCTCATTTTAAAAAATATTCACTACTTTGTTTATTGCAGTCTTTTCCCCTGAATTCAGAGGAAATGAGTGTGCATAATTCCACATTCCCTGGAAGGCAAAAGGCAAACATTGGTCTAAATAGTTTGTGGTGGTGTTTTGTAATTTTCATGAATCAAAGCCTACTTTTTTTACTGCATCATCTATAATTTTTATAAATCTCTCTCCTTTTCCTTTAAAAATATTTAGAGAAAAAAAGAACCATGTGTCATAGGTTATTGTCTGATTAGTTCATTCAAACAGTGCTAATTATAGGCTTAATTGCTTAAATGTGAAAGTCATTTATTTAAATTAGCTGCATCAAACATACAGTATGCACAAAACCTAAAAGATTTTGGTACTGGGAACCAGGGTTATATTCTGTAAACAGAACATGCAAAATATAAGATGAGAAACAATGTGCCTCCATGTACTGATCGACACACTCATTTAAGCCCCAAACTCCCTCCTCCCCTGCCTCTGGGGTCGGAAAACAGCCTCATTTGAACAATGACTAATGGAATGCACTGAAATGTGTGAGGGTTGAAAGGAGAAATACTATTCAAGCCAACAAACTCATTTCATTTGTGATTTAGAGGGGTGCTGCACCTTTCCCCTGAACTCCTCCTGAGAAAGAATGAATCGGCATCTCAAGGTTATGTAAAAATGGATATTTCGGGTGGAAAACCTATATTGGTTTTTAAAATAATAAATAAAGAAATAAATAAAGGTTTGTTATGTCATAAAAATACTGCAGGGAAGAGATGTTTACACCACAACACAAAGGTAGTCAGAGCTATAGTGGCTATAGCAATGACAGAAGGAGTATGCTTGTGAATTAAAAAATATGCTGTATTAAATACACAGCACGAGAACTATGCTCAGAGTGCAAGAGAAGGGCTCAGCTTTTTAGTCTGAGAAAAAATAAAGGAAAAAAATTAAGAGAATTTTAAAGAACAGAAAACATTAGATAATTAACATATTGAAGAATGCCTAGCTGGCAATCCCTCCATCTTCCTGTGTTGACAAAGGAATGCATATAGACATAGACATTTATTTTTTAAGAAATTATTTTTCTTTAGAGGAACAAAGAGATTCAAAAGAGCTAGATTCCCCAGACATAATCAGTTTTCATGTTCTGTATCTCTGTTTGGTCTGTAATCAAGTTGTATCTGAATATTATTGCATTTTTCTAAACCTTCAAGTTGATATTAAGCCCCAGTTTTCTCAACAACATTATGGAAGTACAAACAGCAGCAGCAGCAAAGGCTGAGGGATGCAGAAAGCTCCTCTTAATTTAATAAGGGGTTTTAAACCGAACGCTGTGCACCATTGACTATGCAGGAAAGCTATTTTTTGCTGCAAAATTTCCCAGCTCATGAATATCCTTGTATGCTTCTCTGTGCACAGCCTCTCTCCGTGCCCCCTTTTCCCGCTGAGAGGGTCATATGGCCACAGGAGAGCCTGACCCCCTGTTTACATTTCACTGTGCAGATTACAAAGTGAAGAATAATACTACAGCTGGTTACTGCTTACAATTATTTAATTTTAAAAAACCTCAACCAACCAGCATTTTAAAAGCTGAATTTATATAAATCCATCTGTGTCTCTTTCTCTTTCCCCACATGCGACTTGCTATTTATTTTTTACTTGTAAATTTGCTGTCCTAATTCGTTACAAGCTTCCTTTTGGGTGGGGAGAATGTTTGTACTTTTGCTTCATGCAATGCAGAGCCTTAACTTGAAAAGATTAGAAAGTTAAAAACGTTTGGTAAACATTATTGTCATATTTTGTATAAGCAAAATAAGGCAGAGAGAAGGTACAATCCTAACATCATGCAGCAGTCAGGGACAGAGGAAGCAATATGCTCCCATGCATGAGGCTGAGCCAACAGTTTCATCTCTAATTTTGAGAGACCCCTACCCTCCTGGCACACAGCGGTGCCCCCACAGAGAAGCAGGTTTGAGGATGGCTAAGGAAAAATGCTGTTAAGCATAATAACCCAAGAAAAAAAGCACCAAAAAGGTAGTATTTCAAATTTAGAAAGGAAGTCCTGGGTAGATTTTGCTGAGATTAAATCTAAATTGAGTGGATTTCCAATGTGATCAGGGAACAGCATGTTAAGGGAGAGAGTTGGAGACATATCCTCGGGGGATTTATGTGGTTATACCTCCAGATGATCCCAGGGCAGTTGGAAAATGAGATACAAAGGGCTCTATTCTGCCCTCATTTGCACAGCACTTAACTCTGATTTTCATACCGTTTAAACAAGAATGTCATGTAAAGTGTCTTGATCATTGAAAATGGTGCCAAATACATATTCTCCCCTCAAGATTACTGCATGCAATTCAGATCATGGGACATTTACATTAGTAGAGCTGGCCTTTAGAAAAGAGGTACAGACATTAAAATAAAGATTGTGAGGAAGCTAATCTGAATTGGCCTGTTTCTCAATTACTTAGCCAATATAACCATGTAAATTACACTTTCTTTAGCAGTTTTACATTTGTATTTGCCAGAGCAAAATGGTATTTGTATCCTAGACATACTTCATATAAATTTCGAGGACACGAAAGAAACACTCAGAATGCCATCATTTAAGACTATCATCTATTTTGCTAACATATGTAGATCTATAGTATTGCCAGTAAGATCCAGGAAAAGGGAAGTGTCACATCTTCCATACATTGTATGATATCATGGTAATATGTCTCCTCATTTATAGGCGTTTGGAAAGCTTCGCATTTCGCAGTTACAGAGAGTTATGTTGCCCTCTGGATAAAAGATGGAGAAATACATGGCAATGCTGACTCTTTGAAGGAAAACTCTTACACAATACAATAAATACATGGTATGTTAGTCCCCAGTTAGCTCTGCTGTTACATGCTATGAGCGGGCCTGTTTTATCTTATTTCCACTGTTATAATCCTTAGCCACTTAAATCATCATGGGAGAGCCAGCTCAAAGGTGTTACAGTATGTTACTAATACTCATGGTCACATTTCAGTCATTGACTAATCTCCTTATTAAACACCATACTTAAATCAAGGTGTGACATCAGCAGGCATGGTCCTCTTCTGGACAGGGCTGTACTTTTAAAAAGCCCATCAGATTCTGTGAAGGCACGTGCTACAGGCATTCTTGAAAATCATAGGCAACACTGAATGCAAAAGGCAAGATACACTCAAAAGTCTCTTTTCCACCTTTTATTGACACTTCCTCAGACCCAGTTGGTATTAGATTTAAGGTGCCAGGTAAAAGAGCCCAGAAAAATAATCCAGCAAGTTCCCTCATCCAGTTTTATGCATTTGCATTACTGTCTTTAGATCCTGTAAACTGACCTGGGGGATGGGCGTTACTCAGAAGTTGGTTCAGGCCCAACTTGGAACATAGCAAAAGCCTTCATTTACAAAGTATGAATAAGAAACAAAGTGGGTTTCAAGGCTCAAACTCGTGCTCAGAACATGAGGAGGAGCCTTCAATTATTCAATAACTTCTTCAATACATACTTTAGTGCATTTTAGTTTATGACTAGGTTTTTAAGTAGTGTATTGCATATTTGGCCACCAGAATCAGTTTTTGTTTGGGAAATAGAAAAAGATAATACAAAAGAACTCAGAACTATGTGTTACAGCATCAGAGAAGCATTTTTGTGCCCCTCTGTTTTCAATATCTTTGAGTAATGCAGGAAGTAGATTGTATGGTGCATTATAAATTACATTATCCATCATAGTAATTATCGTCACTAACCAAATGATATAGAACTTAAAAAGAAATATTAGTAAATATTCAGTGAAAGCCAACTTTGAAATTATGAGTCAATTTATTCTAGGAGTTAGTCCTAAAATAAAAGAAGAGAAAAAACTATCATATAGTCTACCAATGATCAAAACAAAACACAGCATTTCTGTTACATAAGGTCTAAAATTGTAGAGCCAAAGATCTATTTTATTGCAAGATGTTGAGCAGTGTGTATACTTAAGAAACTAAAAGCATGTTTGAAATAATTTATAGAGGGGTGTAAAGAAGGCAAAATTACTACACTGTTATTTCTTCTCTAGCCTATGGGCTAAACTGTGTGGGAATGTTCATTGAACACCCTTTTTTCCTAAGAATTCTCAATGTGCTCTTCAGACTAAAAAAATGCAGATATATGTCAAAGTAAAAATAATGCCCACTGAGAAGAGATCAGGCATTAGCTTTTCTTCACCAATCTCAATTAATTTTCAACTTGGATTTGCCATGAGTTCTGTGGGAGAGATTAGAGGGATTCCGGCTGTCGTGCCTTTCCCTGCAAGACACCTCTCTTTGTGCTATAAAATGACCGAAAGACGGTGTAAGTTTGGAGTGAACATACATTCTTTTCCACATATTGCTTAAGAATTTTGTAAAGAGAACATATGTCTCAATTCTTAAAAGCCTTTTCTTTTATAGAAATAGAAACATTGGTAAAAACAAAGGCTAGCAAGAGAGTCTAGTACTACTTTCTTAGTCAGTGAGTACTGACTTGATTTTTGTATCTCTAAACACTATTAACGTTACTGACATCAAAGAAGGCTCATACCCATAACACAAGATGAAGAAAAAAGGTATCTGGCTGCACTGGCCTCATGTTTCATTGTACTATCACATCACAGGCTGCTGCACTGATAGAAGAAATCACATATCCTCTACAAAAGAGAGAAGGGAAATGTGTATGTAACAGTCTTTGGAAGTTCTGTAAATGCGCATTAGGTGCTGACTGCATTTTGCTGGCACAATACATGCCACTCTGACAGCAAAGGCACAGTCATGCATCTTTAGCAAAGACAATAGAGAATACAGGATTTAAAGTTGCCATTAGGGAGCACAAGTGAATAAGGAGTAGTGCTTCTGATGGGACTTCTCTTTGAATTTTTAAAGCATGACAATGTAACCAGAGTAACAACTATTCTCTTCAGCCACATTGAGCACAGGTAGAGTGGTCATTCCTAAAAATATAGAATCATAGAATCATTAATAGCATGCCTCACTCAATTCTGATTTCAAATACTTTCAAAAGGAAAAAGTAAACCCAAACAACTGAACATTAAAATAACTCTTGCCACTTAACAGAATTGCACCACGATAAGAATGTTGCTGTCCCCAGAAAAACACAGTTTTGTTCTCCCAAAGCAGTGCTATAGAAGTGCATTTCTGCACCTGCATAATCCTTTGGGCTGAGAGAAAGGCTAACCTTTCGCTGTCTGCCTGCAGCCAGATGCTGGGGCTCAGGGTGGGTTTCAAACAGCCAGCTTCAGACAGGCAAAGGCTACTCCATTTAGCTTTTTAGAAAACTGCACGAGACCTAAATATGTTCATTTTCCCTCTCAATAAGGAACACAAACCGTGGATAGAAGGAGATCATTAATTGCATCCAGAATTTGCCTATAATGACAGGAAGCGAGGGGAGTGGGACATGCACACACCTATGGTGACAAGGGAGATGGGGCTTGGGTTTTTTCCCCTGAAATGGGACACAAGTCACACATTAATTAGATAAACTCTTAGGTATTGTGATTGTTTTGGTTATGTATCTAGATATATATAGAGATAGATAGATAGATAGATAGATAGATAGATAGATAGATAGATAGATAGATAGATAGATAGATAGATANCCTTCCACCCCTAACAATTCTGTGCCTCTATGATATACTTAATTGAACAGGGGACATTAGAAGCCATATCATTACTGAAGGCCTCTATGTTCCTGTAAATACAACTAAAAGCATGATCCCGGGGTTATTCAATATATTTCAAGTACCCTGGGTGCATATGTGCTATTTCAAAAATTCCGTGAGTTTTATTGCCGGGTATAACCTTTCACAAACACTGGACAAACCTGTGGGTGTAGGTAGTAGCACTTCAGTGGAATTGGCAGATTTCAGCTAATCTAATAGTGTGACTTGATATGTCTTTTCTATTTAATGTGTTGTGAAAAAATCTAAACACAGTTAAGATTTTTATTTTATTACTTTCATTTTGCCTTTCTTCCAGTGTTTTCAGTGGCATGAGCACTGAAAGCTGAACAAAACCCATAATGTGATGTTTAAAACAGTTACCATTTTTCAGAACTATTTTTTAGGAGAAGGTAGAGATTGAGAAATTGTTTTCTAAATTAAGAGTCCAAGATTCATGGGCACTTTGAATGGTACCAATCAAAAGGAAGGAGAGAAAGAAGCAATGGTATCTATTCCAAGGAAGAAATAAAAAGATTTTTTTGTCAAATTCTTATTACCAGGATTTAGTACTTTTGATTATTTATTTGAGCAAATACCTTAACTTGTTCATCTCAGTCTTGAAATACAGCTGGGAAAAGCCTAGGTCAGGCTATCAGCTTGACTCCTAGTCCCTGAGGAGGTAGCAAGTGAAATAAATGTCATATCCCTTGAGTGCTGCACTCAGATACCTGAAATTTTGCCACTAGCATGGACTGGCATGGCATACTGGTGAAAACACAGGTCTTACAGCCTCAAGTATAAAGGTGAAATAAATACGTTACAAAATCCAAGAGAATATGGGCCCAAGGTCCAGGCTGCCTGTACGTCCCATCTCCAACTGCTCATCCAAATTGAGAGGAGTCTGGGCTGGCAGTTGACTTCAGGGCTGAACCTTTCTCTCCCTAAAGTAACCTAGAGCTGCTCTAATATTTTACAGAGGTTTCTATGGAACAGTCAGTAGTGTCTTGCTATGTATGGAGAAGCAAAGTCATACAGGAAGCACCATCACTAATGCTGTGTGTCCCCATGGGAAAAGCTTGTGCTTTGCTTGGTAGAGTTTCAGAGTTGTGGTCACTGTTGCTTTTGACATATGTATATTGTTAAATATTTACATTAGAGAGGATAAGGTCAAAGAAGAGTGCCTCGCAACTGGAGCAGAAGGCAGTGAGGTCTGTGGGGATTTTTTAAATTTCCGGAGTTCATTCCAGTGTGAGACCAGCCCTGGAGAAAGCTACCCTTTCCATAGGGATGAGATTCCCTCTTAATATAGAGCGCTCCATTTTTCACAGAAGTGTAGTGAGCAACAAATCCCTTCCACATCTCTTTATATATCTTGGGCAAGGCAATGAAGTATGCCTTTGTTGGCGTATAAGGCAATGAGGTAGAGAGCCGAATCTAAGCAACAGCTCCCTGATTCTGATTTAAAATCTAAGGGCAAGCCAGTGAAAGCATCTGAGGACATATCTTATGTGCTCACAATAGGTTGCCTTGTTGAAAATACAATTTTTTTAGAAGCCTCTGTTCTCCAAGGCTCATACATGTTGAAGACAACATAATGGGTTTCCTGTTCAAAATTCATACAGGAGTAACCACTGTGCAAGTATGTGAGCGTGGATCCTCAGCAGGAGGTGACAGTGAGAGTTCAGTGCATTCTGGGGGTTCAGCATCTGCAAGGGGTTCAACAACTGTGTCCAGCTGCAGCCCGAGCTCACCAGATGCATGAAGTACACAGGCAGGTAGAGAGGACACAGGTGCGGATGATGCATGCGCAGTTGTCCCAACAGAAGGACAACTCCCTGCCTGGTCCATCCTGTGGATCCAGCTGTTTGCTGCATCCTGGGAGGCAGCTGGAGCAGAGCACCTTGGGTCCATGGCACATCATAAAATCAAACCTACATTTACATTTCTTTCAAAAATGCATGCATGGCATTCTCTTTCAAAATTACAGGTTTAGTAGTGTGGAATAGATGCCTTCAGGATGCTATTATTCTTTGGCCAAAGTTACTGATAATCAGTCCCCCAGCAGTCCCCCACTCTTGCTACAAATGAATCACTTCCAACATTCTGCTTTTGTCCTTCTTTCCCATGTAATTATTCCTGAAAATAATCTCTCATCAAGTAAGTAAAACCTGAGCAGGGCCGCTCAAATTCAATTTAAATGAATATAGCATTTTCTGAAATAAACTAACGATTTTCTTATTTTTTCATGCTTCAGTTTTCAGCTTTCCTTCAAATTCACATTCCGTGCCTGATGCATTTTAAATCAAAGACTTTCTATTTAATAGATTATCTCTAGCAGTCTTGTTATTGTTCAAAAGTTGTCAAAAAATTTCTTCTTGAGGAAGAAAAACTAAAAACTAAAGTTTATTTGATTTTTTAAGACATAAAAACTCCAGGCATTTTAAACCACACTTCTTATTTCATACCCATGCCACACAGTGTACACCTCTTTTTGTAGTATTTTAAGTGTAAACATCTAATTTTAAACAAGTTTAAATAATTTATTTTACTTCACACCCATATATTTGAGAATTTAAATATAAAATATTGAATTTTCATTTACTCCGTGTCCAGAGGGAATAAACAGTGTATGAACTCTCTATAGTTACATCCTAGTAAAAAAATCATCAAAACCCCCTAATATTTTCAGGTCTTTAAGAGAACATTTCTTGTGAAGAGTTGAAGCTGATAATTTACAGAGCATCCTGGAAACTAGCCCAGAGAACAGAGTTCATCTGTAATATATAAAATAATGCTAAAAACCAGTTACATGCCACCTATTTATTACTTATCCCTGTATCTGGGCAGATAAACTCAGCTGTATTTCGCTTGTGAAGTACAGAGTATAATTTGTATTAAACATAGCTTCCTGCCTAGTTGGTGTAGAGCAAATGCCTTACAGTGGTGCAATTTGACAGTGTTACAGCACAAACACCCCGGACAAACAAGCTCCAAGCAGTTGCCTTCTTTTCCTGTCAGTTTTAGAAATGCATTTTATGGCAGTAGCAACAACTGCCTATTTGTTTTAGCAGATTGAAATAACGTATTACCGGCTAATTGGGGAAGAGATACTTACAATATTGAGATATAGTTTACTAAACAGTTTCATTTACTGTTCAGTATAGTTAAAATTTTAGTACTCCTGATACGGTACCAAATAGGCTTAAACAACTGTGACAGCTGGAAAGAGGCAGACTTTTTTTGTTTGACTATTTTGCAAGCTTCAATTAAATATCCGCAGTTAAGGCACTCTTATAAATAGTCATAAATTTCTTCTACAGTGGAAAATAGAGCTAAAATAATGTGGGTTTTTTAGAAGAAGTTGCAGGAATGTTTAGACTAATTAAAAACAATCCAAAAGATCTACTCTTTTGTAGGAACAGGGATTGTGTTCGGTGGAGTGGAGAGTGGGAGACAGGAAATAGCCTCTTGCATGCACATGTATGCACACCACAAACCCGCTACTGCAAATCTTAGCTACAGAGCAGCATGCATATTGTTGCCACAGGTATATCTCAAAGCCTTTACTGAAACCTTATGAGCAGTCCACTGTGTTGGAACAAACAAGAAGATGGGTGCCAATTCATGTGGGGAAGTGGATTAAGCTGGAACAGATACAGGAATTCTTGCTCTGTACTCTGTGTCCCACATCTCTCAGTAGTTGGTGTCCCCAGAGCCAGGGCATACAGAAGTTCCATAATCTTCAACCAACTTTTGAATCTGAACCATAACAGGAGAATTTTTAAAACAAGATCTTTCCCCACAACTAGATAAAAGCAGCCAACATGAAGGCTAATACTGGAATTAAAATAGGTTTAAACCTATGAAAGATAGCTACCTTTGCTTGTGCCCAAAGGATTTTGCTTTTCTTGGTGCTTTATCTTCTAAAGAGAACTGTACAGTCTCTGTGATTACATAGCCAGTAAAAACTGTTTTGGAACATCTAGTTTAAGAAGCCTGGATACCAGAAGAGATTGCTAAATTATCCTTAGGCCCAAGCCCAAAGCTGGTGGTCCAGGTTTATGTTTGACAAGCCCAGATAGCAGGAACTGCTACAAGGTGGAAACTGCTTACTTTTCTCCCTGTACCTAAACTGGTAAAGTTTACTTACTTATATAAGTCATGACATATTCAATTGCAGAGCAAACTTTTTAAATTCTAGCTCCATGTCTTTGCTAACGCTTGTCTTTACTGCTGGTCTGTTGGAATGGTGGAAAAATGTGTTCTCGGTGAATAATAAACTTATTGCAGAATGCACTGCAATAGGGAAAGAAATAGCTCACAAAGATCAGAAAGAAATATTTGTGTCTAAAACTGTTGATTATTCATTTTCAAAATAGCTCTTTTGTTTTGACATGTCTTTTAAAAGGAGTTAAACAATTCAAAATTAAATGAAATGTTTTATCTTAGGTTCATCTGTCAATTTTAATTATTTGTTTCCACAAAAGCAGACAATTTTTTAATGAATTCTGGAACAAATCTCATTTGCTTTCCTAACCCAGTTAAAATCTTACAGTCATTTCCATTGAGAAGAAATCCAGCAGCCCAACTAAGAGTGCAAAGGAAATCTATAACTAGACTTCAAAAGAGCATGTAGACAAATAACTATATGTTTTCCCAATGCTCTTGCATTGCCACTAGAGGTATCAGACACAAGACAAGAAATCAAAGAGCAGGGAGTATGGATCACAGTACCTTGCTGACAAAAGATGTCCCTCATTCATCTCTGGCAGAAAAGACCAGCCAAAACTGAGCACTCAAAGATATGAATGGGAAGATTTGTAGGAAGACAGCAAAATGCAAAATATATTCTGTTGTAAAGAAGTGACACTCATTCGCTAGCAAATTCCCAACATGTCATTCTTAATTTACTGTCTAGTTTTATACAGAATGTATATGGGCCTCTTCCACTGATACGTGTAGAACCTAGGAAAAAAGTACTATTAAATGCAGAAGGTGTGAACTTGCAATTCAATTTCTTTTGCCACAGTTTACCTGCGCAGTTGTGCTTGGGGAACTTTATGACTGAAATATTATCTTCAAGCCATAACAGCTCAAGATTGCTGTAAGGTTTCAAAAATCTTAGAATTTGTCAAAAACTCCACTGTGCTTCTCTTTAGAATTCTCTTTGGCAAGCATCAACACAAAGTTAACTTAATTTCAAATTTGTACACACATCTTCTTTAGAACAAAATCAAATCTGTAGTGACCAAAGGGTTGTGAGTAACTTGAGAGAGTGAGCTCCAAAATACATGATGGAAATGAAAATGAAAGTAGTAAAACTGTATCATGAAAGGATGTTGTTAAATGTCCATTAGATTTAGGAGTGTTTACTTTCATTATGTCTCTGACAGTGGTTTAAAATGGGCCAAATCCAAATGCAGAGGCATATGCCTTCAAGAGAATTCTCTGTCTTCAGAGAATTTGCTAATGGGAAAGCTTTAAGAGCCATTGAGTTAGTCCTTGGACTTGGAATTGATGTATCTGCCCTTTGCATCTTTAAGATGCTGCACAAACTACCTTAATTACTAAATAAAACAGTTCAGATCTCAGAGGAGAAGTACTATGTATTTGGCGAGAAGAAAGGGAATCTTATGAAGCAATCTAAATGCCTTCAGGTATTGCAAGTACAATCACCTTTGAGGTATGTGCATGCAATTTAGAGCATATTTGGGCCCATTTGATGCAATTAAGTATTAATTATTTCATTTTTCTCCCTAATAGATCAGTATAGGAAAAAAAAAAAGGCTGCGCAATGATGTAGAATGATATGGAACCTGCCCATCTGCCCCAAAATGAAAGCGACTATAGTTAGTCAGGCATAGTCTATTCTGCCTCCCCTAAATGGCAGGATACTAGAAAATTATCATGGCCAGAATATTTCTGAACAAAGTTCCATAAAATACTCCCAAGTACAGTATCATGAACACTTCGTATACACTGTTAAAACTGTCAGTGGGGTAAAAGTCATAACTACTTTCTGGAAGAGTCCTGTAAAGAAGGATGGCAGTGAACCATGGTGGCTTCTTTTGTAGCAAGTACTTTCAGGCCTCCCCCTTTAACACTGATGCCTTAAAACAAGCAGGCTGCAAAGCCCTCCCGCCCAGGAGTTCTGTAGATCAGCAAACAAGCGTCCATGAGAAATGCTGTGGTTTCAGTGATGAAGGCAGCAAATGTACCTAACAATAACAGACCCCTATTCAGCCAAGCAGCTATACTGTTGTGCGTTTGTGGGAAAACAATCAGAAATCCAAGCTTTGCCACCTCTTACTGGGGGTTATTTATCCCAGTGTGAAGAATGTAAAAGGGCACAAAGCCACAAGACTTCCTTTCCACCTGCCTTTTCTACAGAAAGTGAATGGAAGACAAGTGCCTGTTTAATCATAAAACAAGCTTCAGCATAGGAAATGAATTTCGGTATTTCAAAAGCAAAAGAAGTCTAAATTGTCTCTTAAACTCCTTATACTCAAATTTCCAGGACAGTTGCATGCTTTTCTTTCTTCCGACAGAGCCCTTTTTAATTCCTGATTGCTGTCAGTTTCCTTTTATTTCAGGAGTGAAGTTGTGACAGGGCGTGGGAGCCGTGCGGCAGGAGGTTGTGCAGGCAAAGCGATTGCTGCAGACGCACCAAAGTACCTGCGGCTACTGAAGCTGCCCCGCGGTCACCTGGCCACTGCAGGCACTGAGGCATCCACCACCTTCCCTCCAGATGCTGAGCAGCAACATTCTAAAGCAGCCCAATCTCGCTTTCCCCCTCAATCTTGTTTTCCCCCTCTCCCCAGAACTGGTAAGGAATGTGCAGTATCTGTTTTTAAAATGCAAATTTACCTAGGGTTTTTTTTTAGCCACAAGGGTTTCTTAAAAAGATGAAAAAAAAAAGTCATAAATTACTAAAAGACCATTTAATGTCTAAAGTAAATCTTTCCTCTGTTCTTACTATGCCAGTTTGTTTGTTGGCCTGAAAAGTTGCCAAGCTTTGTGACAAAGGAAGGTGAAGCACAGCCGGGTCTGCAGGGACAGGCAGCACATGTCAGCATGATGCTGTCGAGGAGAGGAAGTATGCAAGGGCAGGATTTTCTTTTTTTAGGCTGGTATCTGGAACCTCATTTATCCTAAGTTAGGCTGGCTTGTTTGCTTGTTTATTTATTGAATGTGTCTTAGTCTAGTGAAAAACTACCATGATGCTCCCAAAGCTGCCCCTCTGGGTTCTGCAGGAATCCATCCTGGCAGACAGATCTGCAGACTTGGAGGAAGTTCAAGTATTTTCCAGTATTTCAACAAATATGACAAGAAATCCCACTATATTCTGAGTGATGCCATAATAATAAGTGAGGAAGAAAGTAGTAACATTAGATAATCCCCATAGAAGACTAACTCTTTGATCTCCATCATTTACATGCATGCCTTTACACTTCGTACATTGTAAGCATTTGATTTCTTACCAATAAAATACAGCTACAAACTCCTCTTGAATGTTCCAGAAATAAAATTCTCCTTGATCCAGTTATATGCCTTCTAAGCAGTGAGGGAGAAAACTGAGGCCTCAGATGACCATGATGAGTAAATGAACAAGTTATCATACAAATGCCAAGAACTAATAATGTCTATTTAGTTTAGCTTCTTCTAAATATTAAGTCAATTATGGTCTGCTTTTTCTACAAGCGTCAGTGCATTATCACGATTTTAATTCTTTATCTCCAAATACATAGGCAAGCCTGACACCAGGGCTTGTGTAGATAGGGAGCATTAATAAAAACATTTTCATAGTCCCATTTCTGTCTCCGATGGTAACTAAACCTAATTTTGCAAACAAATTTTGCATCAATTCATGTGAATAAAATCCATCCTCCCTTGTGTCCTTGACCTCCCTAGGCCTAGAACCTTTTGATTTTATTCTGTCCTGGAAACATTCATATACTTTGAGCAAATGTGAAATAATGAGCTCTGACCTCTCGCGATACTGCTTGTCTGGTTACATCAGTGAATTTTCAGCAAGGGAGCTATTTCAATGGTTGTCAGCATAAAGGAAATGACTCACTAGGCTGGCTTATAGCTGCTTGTAACTACAGAGACTTAACTAAATCCTAAATAAATAGCAATAAATAATGGAAAATAAATCATGTTTCATTGCTAGCACTAAAATCTAGTACATTCATTATTAAAATTAAATGGATGCAAATAGTCAAAAATCTCTGAGCAACTATTTTTTTTTAATGAAAGAACTGAAATTTTTGATAACTATCAAGAAGAGAGAGGAAGAAACAAAGAGAGAGGAAAATCTAAAAGGAAGACATTTTCCAGGCTGTAGTACCAGAGTCATTCTTTCACAGGCTTTGCATCAAAGAAAGCTCAGATTCAGATGTTGAAAATGTATGTCTCCAAAATACACCCATCACATTTCAAGATTTCAAGCAGGGTTTATTCATGGCTGGGAGCAGCAGTGGTAAAGGAAAGCAGTTAAAACCAGGACACATTCCTGGGACATTATAATGCATATTATGCATTGTCTCAGCTTGACTGCGAACAACGAACTTGAAAATGAACATCAGCTAATTAGTTGCATACCATAGAGGAAGCTTGAGCCTATTTCATTTACTGCACAAACGATTCCAGACTTTCTTCTTCAGCTCAGAAGAGGCATAGCCCTCCACTGCTTTCTTGGATGTGGAATTTTACATGTGACATGGCGATGCAATCTGGAACAAAACAGAAACCCTGGAAAGCCACAGACATAAAAATAGAGATAGGAGAATTTTTGCTTCATTTCTGCTTAAGCAAGTGTTTGAGAAACTGAAATCTGGATCTTTCTAAAGAAGTTTGCATCCACACCACAAATGGCACTGCAATGTAGATATACCCTAGGCAGCTGGGAAAAAAAAAACCGCAACTCACTCTAGTACCACATACTATTTAATTATAACATCACACAGCTTAGCTGCTCATCCATATGGATACTCCACACTGAATTCTGTGCTGCTGTGGGTACTCAAACTCATCTCTCTGAGCAACCTCACCTAAAACCCATTTAGTACGTTTACATTGCAATGAAGTCTGCAAGAGATGTATCTTAAGCTTGTGCTTTTTTATGCTATACTCCTGTCAACCCTATGCAAATGATACCACCACTTTTGAAATATAAGTACCCCAGTTTCCCCTCTGACAGACTGTAAAAAGTCCAAATTCGAAGTCTAAGACGGTGAGGGCAACAGCAGTCTTCTGCTAGCTCTGTGCAATAGCTCACCTAAGAGGCAGTTGGCTACTGGGAAGCTCAGTGAGTACTACAATATAAATATAATGAAATGACAAGGTTCTGCCATTTCTCATCCTTGTCACTAATTGCATACTTTCACAGCTTTCTCTGAGCCCTAAAACTCTCTAAACACCAGAAATGTGAAAGTTTTAGAGGATGACTAACAGCCTGAGAAAAGTTGGAGTTACAGATTGGGAAGGCATAAAATGGAAATAACGTGTGACTGCAAAAGAGGTCTTTTTTAGTTATTCTTACCGCTACCATACAACTTCAGCAAAGTGTGCAGTGAAGTTAAGCCCAGTGGACACAAGCTAACTGGTTGTTAGCAAGGCTGAGACAAAAGTCTCCACATTCTTTGGTCACCCTATGGTGAACACCTAGACCACTTATCTCATTCCTAATGAAGAAACTAAAAGATCTCTCTACACCCTGGAGTGCAAGGTACCAAAACTTGGCGACTAAAGCAGGTCTCTTGTTCTCACATGCACACACACAGCTTTTGAATAAACAGTGCTGACCATCCCAGTAATTGTATCAAAAGTCCCTGCATTTGATTCCACTCCTGATTCCAGAAATTTAGGAAGTGATACAACTAACAAAAGCAGTTCAACAAGGCCGGTGTGTGACTGTATGGCATATTTGCACTTCAAGCACATGACAGCATCAGCTTCATAGAGATCTTTTGACTTTGCATATTGCTGAAATTTGACTACATGGACCAAATATGAGCAGCACATTTATGTCACTGATCATCGTCTATGAAAGGGTTGAACTAAATCACAGATGTTACTGACAGTGGTGGGGATGTAGCTCAGGAAGAGGGTCTCCAAATAAAGGGAGATGCCTCCTTTGCTGAAGCAAATTCCTATCCAATTCTTGGGTAAACTCCTTGGGCAATTACGTAGCTTTTGCCTCAAAAAGAGCTTTCTGTCAAATCAGGATGGTGTCACGAGTATTTGCACAACAAATACAATGTAAGCTGTTTCTAGCTTTGCTTTTAATTTATGTATTTGATGGGGAAAAAATTCCTATATTTAATGAATTTCAAAATTCTCTTCCTACTCCTAAAATTATGGCACAGTTTGACATCTGAGCTGTGTCGCTATTTTTTTCCCTCAGGAATAACAATACATTGTAGTTGTTAGTCTGGATTTTTTTGTAGTTCTCTAAAATAAAATCTTTCCAAGACAGAAAATTACCTTTTATTTCGCTTCCTTT